>JANAVB010008599.1:12621623-12761623 GCA_029216955.1 Iris pallida
CTAAACTTTTTAATTGGACGTGCGAGGACTTAAGCTCTAAACTGACATAAAATTCAGGGTCCAAAAGCCCATAATTTTATGCATGCTGCCAAGACATGCATTCCTCTGCAAAATGATTAACGGTGCAACCACCAAGTAAATAAACAGAATATGTAGAACCATGGCAACTATCCATTTATTACCATTTCACTCGAGAGTTGTTACGGTCAAAACTTGTGTGGATGTTCACTATTCCGCGAAGGTGAAAACTACAATGATTTTAGTTTCACACGTGGCAAACCTTGAATAGAAGGATGAATATCCACACAAAATTTTGATACTTGAACAAAAATAGACTCCTATTGCGACCATAATAAGTAACATGTCGCAAGTTTTATAATGTGCATGAATATCAGCATACAGAAAGTTTAATGCACTCAGCAGTAAGCAGGGATTCCAGGTTTAACAGAAAAATATATAGCTCTTTCAACTTACAAAATTTGAATCACCATAGTGAAAGTACTTTCAAATAACTTCTAAAAGATCAAAGGAGTAGAAAGAAAGGGTAGCACTGAACACATCAACTCCATGACATGGCACAGAAATCCCAATTCAAATGCCTAATATGACTATACATACTGAAAAACTTGAAAAAGCCATTGGTTGGTGAAGCATATTCCGGTCAAGTTTCCGACACAAATTCGACCGGCTGACTTTTAGAGTCCTCAACTCCAGGCTGAAAGTATGTGCCGAGAAAAAAGAAACTCCCAATTGCAAAAGTCCATTCATTCTTTCTGAGTTTTCCCAACTTCAGCATCTCCCAGTACATCATGGAAGGTGGTAGTCTTGTTCAGGATCATTTATTTTTTTCCTCGCAATTGATGGTCTGGCCATGTATATTAAAGCGAAAGATTAGTAATGGTAGTCATGCAATGCCAGCATATCCAAAGTGGAAATATATGCTATGAGAAAATAACGAGGAAATATATCCACATACACCTCCCTAATCTCGAATGGAAAATTTAGTCACATTGGTAATTTGCAGGAGAATATTAAAACCAAATACTGATTCACATCTATATGCAAATTTGTACTGGGAAGTATGGGAAAAAAACAGCATAAAAAATGTCAACACCAAACAAGAAATAGCATCATGGAGTATTAGCCCATAACGAGTCTTTACTTTTACTGTCTTAACTATGGTCGTCCAAGTAATACTGCTAATGATAGATAATGCACAGAGGAATTGTACCGAGAGCAATGTTGGAAAAAACACTAGAACGGTAATTGTTATACTGAGAGTGAAGTGTAACCTCCGATAATCGGATTTTCGAATTTTTCGAATTTTTGTACTTTTCTATTTTTTGATTTATTTTTCCAAAAATCGTTGAAACGTAATATGAAACGTATTTTGATCGTTTTATGCTATCGGTGCTTGTGTAGGTCTTTGGTTTTGAGAAAACTATATTCTATGAGATTTTTGTCCTAAATAAATCCATGTCATTTTTTGAAATTGTATAGAGTAATAAGTAGTTACTTTTATAGAGATTTATCATAAATGATTTAACTCGTTCCCTTGAATATATATACGTATATTATGAATATTGATTTAAGTAAAGAAAATGTTGCCAAAATATAATTTTGTAAAAATATTATTTTTACATAAGGATTATCGAGTCGGGTTTTGCAATGAATATATATATAACTGTTAAGTGTTATATTAGAGTTATTGGGCTTGAGTCCCACATTGCTTAGAATAATAGGAGAGGAGGCTAGCCTCTCCTATATATGTAATCTCTCCCTCAATAATAATTGATCCATTCCTCCATTCTACATGGTATTAGAGCCAAAATCCTAGCTGTCACCCACCACTCTCCTTCCCTCCACAAAACCCTAATCTCCCATTCTCCCCCCACCCCACCCAACCTACTGCTGCCGCGCCGTACCCGACCCCCCCCCCCCCGCGCGCTACAGTACCCCCCCCCCCAGATGCCTACACTACCTAACCCTAACCCTCTACTTCCATCAGCCGCCACCCACTCCCTCCAAACCCTAGTTTAGGTTAAAAAAATGTTGGAAATCTCAGAGGAAAACACTTGTTGGAACCTCTGCCCTTCAATATGTTGGGAACTCAGAGGGAAAACACTTGTTGGAACCTCTGTCCTTCAATGCTGAAAATTTAACAAAGAGCGCACATATGGTTTGTTGTGCATGAATCTTTGTTTCTTTCCTTGATCTCCACACCAGGATTTAACAGAGGATACCATGGGTTATCTCTCTGTCCTGGCTTGTGATCCACACTCCTGCTTTCTATTCGCGTATGCCGGTTCTAGGTTCCGTTTTTAGCGCATTGGCAGAGTTGCTGTGTTCATCAAGAGGAAAGAACAAATCGACAGTCGAATCTCTGATAAATGACAGACTCTACGCAAATAGCAGCGCCACAGATACTAGTGTCATCAACACACTAGCAGGCACTAGCACAACGATTTCCTCCATTCGACTTGTCGATACGGTTGGAAGGGCCAGAGGGCTACTCCACATGGAGAAAGAAGGTCGAGAAGACACTTCGAGGAATGCAGTTGTCCAAACATCTGAGTGACAACCCTCCAGCAGAAGATGATCCCATCTTTGAGCAATGGGAGACGGATGACAGTAGACTGTTTACACAGTTGATGAATTCCATGGAACCATCGGTGGAAGACATGGTTCAAAATACGGACTCGTGAAGGAGTTATGGGAGGTACTGGCGGCGGCATTTGATGGTAAACGCGATTTGTCTCGTATCTATGACTCGGTCGTTGGTGTATACCGAGCAAATCAAGGAGACAAATTCCATAAAGACCATTTTCGGGCTTTAAGGCTATGACGGATGAGATCGATCGCGTTTTACCTCTTACGTCGATATTAATGAAGCACGGGCTCAACGTGAGCAGCTTCATGTCATGGCTTATCTTGCCTCACTCCGTCCTGATGCAGACTCTGCCGATCTCAGATTATTGCTGGATCTGATGTACCGTCCCTGTTGGAAGCACACTATCGTGTCCTTCGGGCTGCCAAAGTAGTTGAAACCACTCGGGTGATCCTCCTGCTGACCGTTCTGCTCTCGGGACCGCACATACGGGATTTCGTGGTGGTCGTGCGGCCGACGTGGTGGCCGCAATACTGGTCGTGATGAGGAGGACGGGACAATGGCGGTCGTGATGGAGGAAGACCGCGCACATGCTTTAACTGTGGTCAGCTTGGCCATTTCTATTGGCAATGCACTAAATCACCTGCTGCTAATATCACCATTGATGCCCCTGATGATGGTTACGATCTATTCAGATGACTTCGGACTCATATACAGAGTTCTTGATTTCCAGGCTCAACGTCGTGGTGAAGCATCCACGTCTGGTTCCACAGCTGGATACTCAGCAGTGCATAGTGAAATCCAAGCAGTGGATAATTGACTGGTGCATCCTCTCACATGACTGAGACGCAGGTATGATACATGATTATGTACCTGTACGTCGTGCTTCTGGCATTACTGTTGCCAATGGAGGTTCCCTGACAGTCCGAGGACGTGGAAGTGCCAATCTTTCTACCGGACTGTCCCTCAACTCTGTGCTACTTACTCCTGGGAACCCGTTCATTTTACTTTCTATTAGTCAAATTACTCGTGAACTACATTGCTCGGTAACATTTTTTCTGATGGTGGTTTTTTTCAGGACCTGAAAACTGGGAAGACTATCGTAAGGGGCATGTGGCTGGAGGTTTGTACCTGTTTGACGCAACTTTTTGTTGCCTGTGCCGGCATGAAACTCGATCCTGTCGAGTTACATTGTCGGTTAGGCCATCCATCGTCCAAGCTCTCCAGAAAATATACCCATATTTAGATATTCCCTCTTCTTTTCATTGTGAGCCATGTAGTTTAGCTAAGCATCACCGGGTTCCTTATCCGGTGAGTCCAAATAAAATTGCTTTCGCTCCTTTTGAGTTGGTGCATTCTGATATATGGGGACCTTGTCCGACTGAATCTGTAATGGGCTTTAAGTACTTTGTTACTTTTGTCGATGATTACTCACGTGTCACTTTATTTATTTGATGAAAAATCGCTCTGAATTATTTAACATTTGGTGCAACTTTCATGCCGAAATAAAAACACAATTTGGTCTTCCTATCAAAAAATTTCGGAGTGACAATGGCCGTGAGTATTTATCTCGTGATCTCGATAAACATCTGGCCCGCAACGGCATCATCCACCAAACCTCTTGTGTACACACCACAACAAAATGGTGTAGCCGAACGCAAGAATCGTTATTTATTGGAAACAACACGTGCTCTTATGTTTCAAGCACGTACTTCCAAGAGATTTTGGTCGGATGCGGTTCTTACTGCTTGTTATCTTATTAACCGCATGCCATCGTCCGTTTTCAATGGTAACACTCCTTTTTCTAGACTTTTTCTGGACGAGAGCCATTTCCTCTGCCTCTCCGAATCTTTGGCTGCTTATGCTATATTCGGGATACCCGACCAACCCTTTCTAAATTAGATCCTAAGGCAATACAATATTTTTCTTGGGTATCCTAAATATCAGAAAGGGTATCGGTGTTTCTCTCTGTCTTAAAGCGATACTTTTTCACTCGGATGTTACCTTTGTAGAAACCGAATTTCCACCACTCCACAATCAAAGGGTCCGGCTCTCTGGTCTATCCAGAAGAGAATTTTTTGTTATTTCCTCCTCAAAAACACCCCCGTCCGGTGCCCTCCCTTACCGAGCCAGTCTCCCAGTCAGATGGTCCACATACACCGATTCAGCCATTGCCAACATCGTCCACAGATTCATCCTCCTCTGGTTCACCAGCAGTTCCGGCTCAAATGAGTTGCCTCCATCTGTTCCACCAGCAGCTCCACCAGTTCCGCCAGCAGCTGGCGGTCCCGCCTCCAGAACGTCCTCGTCGTGCCTGTCGTGATCATCCCTTGTATGTTGACAGCTACAAAGGTCTTACCAGTCGCACTCAGTCTCTGGTGGCTACTATTGATGGGATTCAGATCCCCAAGACCGCTGAGGAGGGTCTCCGACATCCTGGTTGGCGTGCTGCTATGAACGAGGAGATGAAAGCTCTCCAGGAGAATCATACCTGGGACTTAGTCGACTTACCTACTGGTAAACAGCAGTCGGCTGCAAATGGGTGTTACGATTAAGGTAAAACGGATGGCACTCTTGATCGACTGAAGGCTCGGCTGGTGGCCAAAGGATACTCTCAAACCTATGGTGAGGATTACTTCGAGACATTCTCTCATGTGGCCAAAATGACATCGTTCGTGTCCTCATGACCTTGGCCATCGATATGATTGGCCGTTACTCCAGCTAGATATAAAGAATGCTTTCCTCCACGGGATCTTGATGAAGAAGTATATGTGATGCAACCTCCCGGGTTCGTTGCAAGGAGGTAAAGTGTGTCATCTGAGGAAGGCCCTCTATGGTCTGAAACAATCACCTCGTGCATGGTTTGGTAGATTTACACAGGTTGTTACTCAATTTGGAATGTGTCAATCGAAGAAGGACCATTCAATCTTCTATCGACACAATCTGCTGGAAGAATACTTCTTGGTGTCTACGTTGATGATATTGTAATCACGGGAGATGACAGCCAGGGTATTGTAAGTCTCAAGAAGTTTCTTAGAGAACAATTTCAAAATAAGGATATGGGATCCTTGAACTATTTCTTGGGCATTGAGGTCACACGCGGTAAGCGGGACATAGTAATGTCTCAAAGAAAGTATGTGCTGGACATACTAAATGATGCAGCATGATGCAAGCAAAGGGAGCAACCTCATATGGATCCAGGGACGAAGTTACTTCCAGACGAAGGGGTCCTGATGACCAATCCAGATCAGTATCGTCGAGTAGTTGGAAAACTCAACTACTTAGCAGTCATGACGCGTCCGGACATTTCTTTTGCAGTGAGCGTTGCAAGTAGATTTATGGCTTCTCCAAGAGTTCCACACAGGCAGGCAGTTCTCAGGATTCTGTGTATCTAGTAAAGAATCCAGGAAAAGGAATTCGAATGGAAAATAATGGACACACTCGTATTGAGTGTTTTACTGATGCTGACTGGGGAGCAAGCCTGACAGATAGACGGTCTACATCTGGCTACTCAGTATTTATCATGGAAAAAGCATGGAAAAAAGAAACAAAGTGTGATAGCACGCTCAAGCTCAGAAGCAGAATATCGAGCTATTGCTCATGGCACGTCAGAGATTATATATGAAGCATCTCCTACAAGAACTGGGAGAAGACGCAGGATCTCAAGTGGCAGATCTATGGTGTGATAACCAATCTGCTATTCACATTGCCACCAACCCAGTATTTCATGAACGGACGAAAGCATATTGAAATTGACATTCATTTTGTTCGTGATGAATATACAAAGGGAGTGATAAAGTTTCAACATGTGAGGACCGGCGACCAGATAGCTGATATCTTCACAAAGTCTCTTCTGGGTCCTCGGGTTCGATTTTTATGTAACAAACTGGGCATGATTGACATCTATGTTCCAGCTTGAGGGGGTATTAAGTGTTATATTAAGTTATTGGGCTTTAGTCCCACATTGCTTAGAATAATAGGAGAGGAGGCTAGCCTCTCCTATATATATGTAATCTCTCCCTCAATAATAATCGATCCATTCCTCCATTCTACAATAACTATTAACTAATGGTTAGTGGTTAGCGATTAAGTTGTTATTTTCCAATAAGTTTTCCTAATTCTATTACGTGTACATAATTTTTAGGGTTTCCATTTCCATCCTATAAATATGCACTCTTCCCAATGTTACATGGAAACCTAATCCCAAACCCCACACATACACATCCCTAGGCTAAGGAAGCAACCGCCACCCCCATTTCCATCAGCCGACCTACTGATGCCAGCCACCATCATTGGCCCATTTTGGCCAGAGTTCCGCTCCCACTCTACATTTTTCGACTGAGCAAACAACCTCCCTGTGGTCGACCAGCCCACTGGCCGACAACCACCATCTACATCGCCAACACCACCACGGCCAACTGGCCGGACCCCCATCACCATTATCGTCCCCACGACTACCACCACATTGGCTCCTGCCATTCCCAGAGCCCCACAACCGCCAATGCCACCACCACTCCGCATCACCAGCAAAATCAACTCCCGACCATCCGCCAGTCGCCGTTCAAACCAACCCACCACCATCATCCTCACAACCACCCAACAACACAATGGAGAGAGGGAACGAGACTCTTACCGTTCACCTCGAGCGCCCCACTCCTCCGCGCTCCGCCGCTCCCAACCGACAACGAACCCCTCGCCAACCACCCGGAGAGCCCTTCCCGTGCCAACATCTCGAACCGTGCCGCAGCGCCGCTGGCGCGTTCCACCTGGCGCCCACTGGAGTCCGGCCTAGCCGCTGCCGCGCCTGTGACCCAGATGCGCCCCCACCTGTCGAGCCGCGCCTCGACAAGCTCGCCCCGCCCGGCGACCCGGCACCCGACCTCGGCAGCCCCTCCGTTCCGGCACCACCGCTGGAACTGCGCCGAGCCCCCTGCTGTGAGTCCCTTTCCTCTCTACACTCTCCCTCAATCTCTCTCTCTTAATATTGGGTTTAGGAAGATATGGGAGCAGCAGCACATATGACCCCCCTCCCTCTTTCGTTTATATTGGGTTAGGTTATTAGAATTTGGGAATGATGGATGGAAAGAAAGCTTCGTTTTATTGTGTGTTGAGTGAATTTCTTACAGAGCCCACAGTAGAACCTCCTCTTTTCGATTAAAAAAAAGGATTTAGGGAATAGTGTTCCTATATTGTTTTGTTTGTGTGTTCTTTGTAGTCACAGTGGACCTCCTTTGCCTCATTTTTTTAGTAAGCATTTGGGAATTTCGAGCTTCCCCTTCACTTCTCTTACTTGTATATAGAGATGATGTGATTAAGGATGGTAGCAACTCAGGACCCTTTTGTTGGTTTAGTGATGATGAGTTTCATTTTTTTTTTCCTTCTGTGTATTAGGATGTTTAGAGATTAGGAAGAGACAGCAGTAAATCGCATTTGTCTGCCTAAATTAATGTAAATGACTATTGCTATTATTTTGAGAGTTTTAATAGTAGTTTTGGGAATGTGGTATTTTACTTGCATTTAACTTTATATTTTTACGTATTTTGTTCAATACGGCACTTTGAGCCCAAACCTAGTATGGGTTGTGTGGACCCAAGTGAGCCAAAATATATTCAAGATTGTACAAGTCATGTTGGACTTGATTCATGGCCTTGGGTCCCGTATTTTGGATTTCGATTCAATTTGTACGTGGACAAATACTATTAATTATTTTAGAAACTGTATCTTACAGTATTTTAATTTTTAAATAGTCTTTATATACTGTAAAAATTCAAGAAAAATCAGACTTAAATACTATTTTAATTTAGCTAATTTAATATAATTTTTCTAGAATTTAATTTACATATTTATCACTGTAGAAAATATGTATTCAGAACCTACTTTTAAGATACTTATGTATTCTATTTTTAATAAATATCCACAGCAGTTTATAAATTCCAGAAAAATTATAATAAATTATTATAATTAACAAGGATGATTTTGGGATTTTATTTCATATTTTTTGGAGCTTTATACTAATAATTATTGGAACACAGTGGACAGTCTGAATTTTTATTGATCAATTATGCTTTGTGTGGTAATTCCTGTTTTTGGGTATTTAAGTGTCCTAGTTTTGCCAACCAACATAGTGTTAAATTCTAAGGACTCTAAGTGTTGGTTATAGGTTTAGTGTGGTCTACTATGCTAGGTATCACTTAGCTAGGTATCCTAGTAGAAGTCATGTCGCACTACTAGTGTTAGAGTTGCGGTTAGAGTCTTGAACATAGAATAGAAACTGAGATCGTTATACCTTTTTGACAGTGACATGACACCAGATTTCTTCCTCTGCATTCTCATTACATTGCCTTGCTTGAGGCAAGTACAAACTACACACTTTACTTACCGTACATGATAATGAACTGCATATGAATATTGTTAATTTAACTATTTATAACTGAAATCATATCTCACATGTTTCTATATACCTTCATATGCTTCACATGTTTTAAACTGCTCTTAGTATCTTTCACATGTTTATAACTTGGGATAGGAAAACTGCTAGTTGAGTACGTGATTAGACTATTACATGTAGCGAGCTCGTTGCATCTCATGCACCCTTACCGTAGGCCTTTATCTCGCATATTATACGTACGTACACCTATGCTTGTAGACTTGTACGTATGTATATTTTATTACATGTACTTGTACGCCGGTACATTTTATACCTATTGACCGATCACGTACCTGCTAGAGTTTCAAACAATATATACATATGTCGCCATGACAAATGTATTTACCATATGATAGACTATTATATGACATGTTTTTTTTAGCACATTTCTTTTATTTCATGCTCAGTATATTTAGTTTGTAGAACCAGTACTTTGCTCCTTTCTGACAGAAAACGTTGCATGCATACTTTCTGAGAAAGATGCTCTGTAATCCTTACTATGGGTCTACTGCAGAGGACCAGGTCATTGCTCCCGAGAAGTCCCCGCAGGGAACCTAGTTTAGTAGTCTATTTAGATCCCTTTGGTTTAGTATGTTGAACTGCTTAGACTCTATCTTTTGTTACTGGACTCTGTCTCCAGTTTAATACTTTGGAAGTGTAATAACTAAAATCTGAACTTATTTGCTTTCGCTTATATAGATGTTGTGTTGTGATGACATAAAGTGTGATATTAGAACTGTTAGTATCTTAGGTCCTTTACTGTCTTTACTTAGAACAGCTTACTACGCTATGACACAAGCGTAGCTGGGCCCGTCCGGCCCGGCCCCCAACAATTTGGGTAGCGGGTCGTGACAAGAAGCAACAAAGCAAGGATTTTGTTACACCAACAGCCTAATTCATTGTGTGGAAACACGGATAACAGAACAGATTTTAGCTGATTTAATGATAATACAGAGATGATGTAATAGTGTTCATACTATGCAACATCAAGACCTACAGACATTACCTAGTAGGAGAGTAAAAATAATTCTATGAGTCAACAAAGACATTAACCAATGATTCGGTAGACTACACATTCTAATATGTGATTCAAATTGAGATAGTAGTAATTTGAATTCTGCTTGTTCATAGCAGTTCCAGAATACCCATTTGAGGTATCCCTGACCATTTATAGGAGTCATCACTATTAATCAGTCAAATGTTATGACCATGTCCTGCCATTATGCTTGGCCAATAATCATTGTATTCCATCTATTTCCTTCTGCTGACATATGGAGTACATCCAGTGAGTTATAGTTTCTTGCTTGCTAGCACTTTCTCCTTTCTATCCCAAATTCTCTTTAGTAACTTGCATCCAGGCCAATGGAGCAAATTCCTCGCACACAAACTGGCTTGGTTTATAACAGACCGTAAATCTTTGGTCTGAAGGTTTGCTTTATAACTGAGTCCTGGATGTTAGGCCCCGATCAGACACAAGAATTAAATCCATAACCAGCTCCAAGCGGAACAGGCTTTGTGGTCACCGGCTCATTGCTAACCCTTTGAGTATTATCTCCAAATAGATAATTATACAGACTAGGAATAGAAAACAGTCAGTTACTTTATGCAATATGACAATCGAACAATATAAATTATCAGATACTAGAGCTTCATTAACCTCAGACGAATCATGCTCCCACCATCCACTTTCCTAACTGTTTCTCTATTCTGTTACAACAAGTGAAGTCAAAGGAAAGATTATATCTGAAGTATTATAGTGTTCACAAAAAGTTTTGATACCACAAAGAATGTTAAAACTCTAGTAATGGTCCATGCTAGAGATGCAAGTTCCAGAACTGTAGAAGGAACTGTGGCATGTTTACGGATTATACATAATTATTATGATTGATGTTAATCAACCTAGATTTTTCAGAACATGAGCTACATAAAGTATCAAGTAAATAGAATTATAGTAAGACTTTCATATTTGCATAGTGGCGAATAATTAAATCACTTATAAATGGTAGACTCAGTTCTACAAATTCAAATTGCAAAAAGAACAGTGTCATTTTATAAACATTATGAGCTAAGTATTTATAAAGATCTACCAACATGAATATTCCAAAACCTGTGCGATGTTCATGTCATATCCGTCTGAGATGTAAAGAACTCCGCATGGACAGACAAATATATACACACAAATACACCAAATTTGGTGCCATCTCTATGACACTGTTCATATTGTGCCATGTCGCATTTGTATCTGTGCAACATAAATGATGACAGATCCTAAGCTCCTTTTTGCTGACAAGATAATTTCAATTTCTATGACCAACTTACTAGACCTCTACACTAATAAAAAAAACCTTTAGAATAAATAAGTTCTAGAGATGAGGGCAATCTGGTATCCATTACTATCATGGTCGTAGATTGACTCAGGTCACTGACAGAAAAGAGGTAGCAATTGCCAAAAATATTTACAATGCAATATCTGAGCTGAACTTCATGAATCTATCAATCACATGATTATTGCTGTTAGCTTTTTTAAACGAAAATCAGACGAGTCTTTGGCTCAGGCTCCAATTGCCAGACATAAAGTCTCTGGGCTAGTTCAAATAGCCAGGTACCTCTAAGAAGTGTACACTCGCAAACTGACAATCAAACTGAGGTATTTAATCTCAGTTTAGACAACTTATTTGAGTTGTCTCATAGATGATAGTTGTCATGATCTTGTTGTACAAACCTTATGTAGACTATCACCAAATTATGTTAGTTTCATTATCATAGCTTCATTAAACCTATCGATTCAACATGTTCAAGTAACTTGCATATTCCAGAACAATATTTATCTTTAGTTTTGCAAAATTATGCATCCAAACTTAGTTTCTTGTCATCTGATAGTCATTGATACATTTTCCTGTTTATTTTCTAGCAAGTATCATACTTTGGGCCTATTAACATTGTTTGGCATCATCTTATTCTTAACTCCCCCAACTTGATAATGTTTAAGGCAAGTCATAAATTCTAAATTGTTATGTTCCTTGTAACTTGACAATCTTATTCAAAGATTTGTTGTTTAACTAGATCCAGTTCATTGACTTTGTCTTAAAGTTTAAATTAAACCATGTTATGACCATTGTATACCATCTTATTTCACTCTTTAAGTACAGAAATTTAGATTAATTTTCTTTGAGGAAGGAAGTAATGGCCCACATTTCTTAACCATGTATGCAAGTACGGAAACATGGCCAAGCTGGATTAGGGTATCGATTCAAACTTAGATGGACACACGATTATTGTAGGGTTGGATACAGATAAGAAATCAGATCCCAATCTGTGTTGGATTGAATATTTGTGTCCCATCATAATAACTATCATTGGGGACTTGTGGTAATTTATTGTTTTCTAGTTTAAAAACTATACAATTGTCACAATGAAATGAAGGGCTTGGTTGCAGTAAGTAAAAGAGTAGGGTCTACTAATAACTCCTTAAATAGCATATTGAGGTGGTGTACTTAAATGGTGGGATATATATATATATATATATATGTGTGTGTGTGTGTGTGTGTGTGTGTGTGTGTGCACGCGCTTTGCTTCTTGTGCTCACCCAAGGAACAGAAGAAATAAAGTAAAGCATAAGATAGAAAGTGAGGAAGAAGAAGGAATTAGAGAGGGGAAAAAAGAGAGAGTTGGGGGTATTGGTTGGAGTGGCTTAGGAGTGGGGAGGCGGCATCTTTCACGACAGTAGGTTTGGCGAGGATTGTTTTTATTCTTATTTCAAGTGAAATTAATCTTCACAATGTAATTTTTGGTCTTTAGGGATGAATTAATACATGAATTGGGTATAAATAAATCCATGTTATGGATTTTGAGCATCCTCTCTTTGCAATACTCCTTAAAGTTCACAAAGTAGGCCAGTTTAGGAATACACATGCACTGATTGTAGTGAAGAAGAAAAGTCCTATTTTGGAATAGTACTTATGGAAGAATCCATAACTTGAACTAGTGTGGGTCCATGATCCTCTTTTATGGGAAGTCTAAGTTTTCATGGTCTATATCATCTCTTTCCCCTTTAGACAAGTAATTTCATTTACTAAGTGGTAGAATTCAATGGTTTAAGCTGGAGATTGCAGTACACAAGTTGAATATAGGTATGCTTACACTTGATACCAAATATGATCCATGATTGCTATTCTAATCGCAACCCACTACATAAGTATATAACAGTATATAACATAGCTCATTATAAATCTGACTTGAAATCCCGACTCAGATTTTGTTGTAGAGATTCCTTTTGGTTTTCTGGAAGTTAATTGGTGAGTAGCATTTTATATTACAGTTTCTAAAACTCTAGAAATATCTACCTAGAAGTCCTTCGATTTTCAATAAACTTGACTTGGTGAGCTGGGATTTACCTATGGGCAGAGTTTGCGTAAAATTGTTCAGTTAATACGACTACCATTCGAGGTCGTTAAAGGTTGTCATCCTCGGAAACATATAGACTTCTTACCTATGCCTGTAGGAGCACATCCTAGTGCGCCTGCCTGAGTCTTTCGCACATTGTATTCATGATTTACATTATGAGATTCGTAAAAGAAGGATAGTTGTGAGCTAATTCTTGTAAATACGCAACAGATGCCACACAAGAGATTGCAATTTTCAGTTGCAGACAGGGTATTGGTGAGGGTTAGACCGGAGAGGTTCCCTCGAGGAACTACAAAGAAGCTACATGCGAGAAGGACAAGTCCTTCGGAGGATGGGTCCTAATGCTCACGAGTTGGAGATTCCACAAAAATCAGGGATCAAGTCAGTGTTTAATATGGAGAACCTGATACCTATCACAAGTCCACATCTTTTTCCACTTCCATTCCAGAGCCTACAATAGCTCCCCTGCTCTTCAGTTGGAGCATCACCTACTATTATTCCAGGAGGACCATCCACATACCTTGCCAGGATTTTCAGAGCTGCCTTTCCCGCTACTACCTTAGAGGCAGTTCGACACTACCCCACAAATTGAGGACATTTTAAACGACTGAATCATCTCTACTACAGATGGAGGGTTCCAATGATATTTAGTTCGTTGGAGAGGACATGCATATTCAGACTGTTCATGACTGCAGGCTAAGGAGTTGGATCAACTCAACCCATATGCCCTTGTACAGACTATCATCACCATCGTTCACCAAGTGGTGAACCTTTCAAGATGGAGAAAGTTGACAGAGGTCGAGTCCTGATGTGCATTTACCGTCAAGGAGCATCGTGATTGAGGGTGTCGGTTGGATGTGGATTCAAGAATTGGACTTCTAATTCATTTTTAGGTTTATTTGCATGCATTTGTTTTAGTTGCTATGCACATGCTTGCATATGGTATTAAATTATGCACATTGTTTATTTCTAGGATTTGGTTACATATGGTATTTAGGATTAGGTTTAGGTTTATTTTGGTTAGCTTTTTTTTTCCTATTAAATTAGGACTAGTAGTCTTCATGGCCAAGGTTTGAGTGGCTATATAAACTCATGTACTCTATAATTTTTGTTCAATGAAGTTTTGAGATTTATTTGACTTACATTGTTTTACTTTCCTAGAATAAGTTTCATTTTCTTCTCCTTATTCATCTTAGATAAACGCTAACGCCCATGTCGATCAAATAGTTGAGTTTCCTTTACATTGCATATCAAGTTTAATCTTTTGAGTTTGGACGCTGAGACAAAAACTTTGACCCATGGATTCATCTTCTTCATGGTAGGAGATGATCCGTTGAGATTGCATTGTGCAACTTTGTGATCCTTTGGTAAATTTGAGGCAGATCCCTCCGAGTATAATAATTTTTTTGAGGTTCTTTTGGATAGATTTCTATCAACCTTTATAGTAAGTATTTCGGATATCGGCTGGTATACCGATTTTGGAGGAACAATGATACGTATGCCTATCCGATTCAAAAACAGACCAAGGAATATATCGGCCAATATGAGTGACATATCAGTTGATATTTGTTGTAAACCAGCTTGTATATCGGTATATTGAGTCATTCATAACAGTAATATTTGTTTACTTTTATGTAGAAATGTTTTGTTTTGCCTTGTTTTGCAGTTTGCCTTTTTGTACAAAAGCAAAGCTTTGCTTCTTCAAGTTTGTAATTCTGTAAAAAAACTAGAAAGCTTTGCTTCATGAGAAAAGGTTTACTTTATGATTCATCTTCAAGATCAAAAATTGAAGTTGCTTCAGGATACGATAAAGTTAAACGTTGAGAATGACAAATAATGTCTTTTAACAGTAGCTTACTAGCTTAGTTTAAATTTCATTTTGATATACTTTCAAAAATCATGTGCAACAAACTTTAAGGATAATTTCTTTAATTATTACTTTGAAGGATAGTTTTGAGTGGTTTAATTATTAGAATTATTTAAGGATACTTGTTAGATTTATATTAATGGTTTATTTCTCATCATACATGCACATATGAAGTGACCACCACTATGGGGCCATATCTCCTTATATATACATTTGGAACAACCCCCCCCCCCCCCCCCCCCCCTCCCCACCAAGTATCCGATCGATATCTGGGAGAACAAAGCCAAAACTGGTATGGAACAGGTATCTGATATCGGGAGCCTTGTTTATAGTTAAACTTTTCCTAATCTCAGTTCATGAAACCATTGCATAATTCTACATAGATCGTCCCTCTAGGTCTTGTGTGTTGTCACCTATGATACAACAACACATGTCCAGACTCTTATCCATGTCTGACAAGTATCCAACATGATACTTGTCAACAACAATATTTCCCCAACATAGATAGAAGAACACAGTTGGGTAGTGTAAGCTCCAGATATTCCAAATTGTGGACTGACACTTCTAATGAATACCCTCTCACTTCTCAGTTAGTTGCCACATCATATTGGCTTATTGCCACTACAAGGTTACCGTCATCACAAAATTCAAAGATGATACTAATTTTCAAAGGAATTCATCAACAACTTTTAAATAAAATCGGAGTTCATTAACTAGCTATTAAAAGGACATGTCCATGCACAATGATATACAAGGAAATGGCAATAAGAAGAATGCATAAATCAGTGAAACCAGAAGGTTATATATGCTTTAAGCCAATGTATACAAAGAAAGTAACACACAATTCCATCTCCGTGACCATGTCATATTGATAACTTGGATCTCATCGATGATGTGTTGCATCCAAACATCAATGTCATACTGCTTCCGGGCCATGAATCTGTCTCGATGCTTCATAGCGGGGAATGAACCTCCATAGGCCAAACACTAAGATACTTTTACAACTGAGATGAATGCTCACAAAGCTTAAGAGTTTCACAAAGTACTATTACCTGGGGAGTTCATATATGCTTGAGAGTTGAGTCTTATATGAACGTTGTTTGTGTTTCTTCAAGGTTCCCATCTGAGTCAGCAGAAGTAGATGAATTGTCCATGCCAGCTTTCAAGGTAGTCCTTCGGTGGTTAATCTCAAACTCGTCCTCAGAACTCCCACCTGTGCTACCATAAAAGATATTGGCAGGGGTACCTAATGATCTCTCTTTCTGGGTAGACTGTTTGCTTCCTTCCTGTATCTTCTCCTTGGAATTTTTCTAACAGAAACTCTATATTTTTTTCCTTTCAGTTCACTGGCGTCTCCAGTGCTATCACTCGATGCAGAAAATTTATCCAGAGTTTCCTTTGTCAAAGCATTAGCATCAGCACTTGAGTGTTTCTGAGTAATAGATGCAGCTACATGGCCGCTTCTGTCAAAACTATCAGTGTTCTTACACAGTGATGCTTCATCTGTCGCAACCATAGCATTGATGCTCTAATTTCCTGGCGGTTGAAGTTTGCTCCCAGTGTTTGTGGAGTTATTTGTTGCCTTTACATGATTGGTCTTCTCACCCATTGATGCCGATACCTGACGATGTGAATTCGATTCCTGATGCTTCTTTGCAGCTCGGTCATCAAGCAACTTCCTCGGAGAAACTAACCAGAAGATGCATTGCGAGAATGTAAATCAGATTTACGTGCCTTCTTTAAAGTTTTCCTTTTAGGTTTTTCATTGGCTTTGAGTTCTTCACTTGCAAGCCAGACTGAAGGATTCACCAGATTACTATTACTAGGTTTGTGTTGCTCATCTGAAACTGAGGGACTCAACAAATCATGGGTAGTATCAACTGGATGCAAAAATGGTTTTCTTTTTCTGCTAGCAATCTCCTTATCTGGTACAGGCTGGCTATCCTTTGAGGTAAAATAATCAAGAAAGTTGATTTTGTCACCATCAGATTTGGTTAATTCCATATTATCACTTGCTTCAATCAACTCTACAGATCCTTGAAGAATCATGTTGTGACCTGTTCCCTTACCAGATTCCTCGAGAGTCTTTCCTGACAATCCCATTGTATGCTTTTCACCCACCTTTTTTGCTGAAATTTGTGATGTGGTATTGTTAGATGAATCATTGAATACTTCAGCTGTATTTTTGTTAGAGAGCTGTGGATATTCCAAATGCTGGGTAGTACGATCAGGGTTTATCCCAACATTAAATACACCCTCTGAAATTACATTGGTAGTTCCCACTTTCTCTGGATTTACATGTGTATGTTCATTCTCTGAAGAATTAATCAGTTCATTATTGGTGAGCGAGGGATAAACAAGTTCACCTTTGGTGGTCTTTTTCTTGTCATGATGCAACCTTTTATGCTTTGCGTTTGAAGTATCTACAGAATCTAGTTCGGCTGTGCATTTGAGAGGTGTATCTTCTGTAGGATGTACTGCTAATTTAGATTCCTGACCCAAATCGTTGTTGGTTCCATCCAATGTTACTTCCTGGTTCTCTTCTGTGACTTTCTTTGCTTCCTTCAAGGACTCTTGATTAGGCAATCCGGACTTTACTGACTTTTTCCTCTTGTGCTTTAACTTCTTATCGTTAGGGTGTGAAGGAGCTGTCCGGACAACAATTGTTGAATCTACATTAGCTGCAACTTCTCCAGAAACGGTTCTGCCTTTAGCTTCTTTTCTTGGATGACCAAAGTCACCACAAGATGTTCCATCAACAATGTCTCCCCCATCTACAATGTCCCCCAATGGTTCTTTGAGGTCCTCCTCAGCATCATCTTTCAAAGGAGCAGCTTCAGACATTAAGGGTTCAAGCAGTTCAGCTTTTCCTGATTTTTTCCTGCTGCGTTTTGACTTTTTACCTTTAGAGTTCTGAACTGTTGGATCAAATGTTGGAGATATCACATTAGCAGCAACTTCTCCAGAAAGAGCTTCTACCTTACGTTCTTTCTCTTGCTGTCCATGGTCACCACGAGAAGTTACATTAGAAATATCTTTTGATGGTTGTGTAATGTTCTCTTCACCATCTTCTTTAACAAAAGAATGGACTGTTTCTGGAATTACAGACTTCAGCAGTTCAGCCTTTCCTGTTTTTTTCTGGCTACGCTTTGGCTTTTTGTCATGAGGCTTGGAAGTAAGAATTAAGTGTCCTTCTGATTCTTTTCCTGCATGTCCAAGCTGGCTGTCTGATGTTTCATTTGGATTCTCTAAGGTGGCTCGGCCTGCTGAGGAACCAAAAGTTTCACTAGTATTAGACAAAGGATTGGGCAATTCAGTCTTGTCCCATTTCTTTCTCCTGTCCTGATGTGAGCTTACTGCACCAATGTTAGTGAAAATTCTAGAATCTCTGTTTGAAGGATTTGTACTTTCCATATCTTCAACTGCAGCCACTGGATCAGGTTCTTTACTCAAATTATTGTAGTTGTTTGCAGGTACTTCAACATTCTCCTTGTTTACATGTTCTACTGAAGAGTGGAGAGTTTCAATCTTGCTGGAAGCATGTTTTACATTTTTATGCTTCTTATTGATGGGAGGTAAATCAGCTGGAAGGCCAGAGCCTAGTTCAGGGCGAGCTCTAACATGTTCATCTTCTTTACGAATAACCACACCACTAGCCTCTCTTTGTAGGCCTACAGAATTCCTTTTCAGTGGACCTTCATGATTCACATTAGTGACTTCTTGGCTCGAGAAGTTTTTGCTGGTTATTGTACTTATGGATAATGTTTCTTTGTTGTCTGAACCTGTATGAGTGGCAGGTGAAGGCTTTGTCATGCCGACTTCTACATTACTACCATCTATCACTTTTTCGGTGCCCTCGCTGATGAGATCTGCTGTATCAGTCTGCTGCTCCAGGTCAGGACTGTCTGTTACCAAGACTTCTTCATCATTCCCTTCAGCATCTTGCTTTTGCTTTCCTGTATCTGCATTTGTCATTGTTACTGAGGGATCAGCAAATCTACTTTGGGGGAACTCATCATTTAACTTGGATAGACGCTTTTTCTTCTTCTTTTTATGTCCATCTTCAACAGGATTTAGATGAAAGGAGTCTCTAGGAAGTGCTTCTGAAGAGGCCAGATTGTTTTCAAGTTTCTCCTGAGGGCTAGTCTTAAGCAAGAATGTTCCCGAATCAGATGCCATTTTGCTGTGAGCACCAGTATCGAAGTTATGTCCTGTAGCCTGATCCTTAGAAGACTCCTCAAGAGACCCGTCCTTTTTCCTCTTCCGTTTTTTCTTGTCCACAGAAGGATGTTGCAATTGACTCTCCAGTACTTGATCATTTTGCACAGTGCTACCTTTTTCTCTGGGTTTGTCCTTTCTAGCAATGGGGGAAGCACCCACATCATTAGCTCCAACAATAGGATGATCTTCCTCCCTGTCATCCTTCTTCACTTGATCAACAATTAGCTCTGTTATCTGCTGAAAATAGGATCCAACCACTGCATTGCCCCTGTTAACTGGCTCTTCCAATTCCAGTAGAGCAGGATTTGACCTTTTGTCAAGTTCGAAGAGAGGCATCTCAGAGTTATCATCAACATTATCTCCTTGTACATTCAAGTGGACCCCTATACCAACATGTTTATCCACAGAAACAAGCTGATCACTTGATTGCAGAATTAGAGGTTGGCAACTGCCTGTATTTGGTAATGATGAATCACCTTGAGTTGCTAGCTTCTGTGAAAGAGTGTCCAGCAAAGTACGGCTTTCATGCACGGTTGGACTTCCAGATGGAACTTGACCTTGGTCATCTGGGAAATCATACATGACAAAACCTTCTTCATTGTTTTGATGCGACGAATTAGCATTACGCTCCGTTTGAGTTGAATAGAGCTTGTCCGGAAAACTCTCACTTAAGATATTTCTAGCAGCTTCTGCTTGAATTTTCTTGATAGATGTAGTGGATACAAGATCAAGATGAAGAAACCAAGTCCCTTTGACCCCCATAAAAGAACTTTTGACTGGCATGGAATCTGATAAATGATAAAAAGATCCCTTGCGCCTCACCTAGAAGGACAAAAGCAGCTTATGAATTTAGAGCATCATTGGAAGCACTGGTTGGTAGCAAAAAGCACAGAAAAAAGGAAGAAATGGAGGGGAAATTAAATATATACACAACCTTAAAACTCACAAGCAGTATATAAATTACAAAAGAAAAAAATGTCATAGTAAGAATATCAGGGATATACCTTCATTGCCTGAACAGAGACTTCCCCAAATTCCGGAAAGCAAAGAGCATGATCCGTCCTTATTTTCCCTGTTCAACAGAGAACGAAAACACATTATATTTTATCAAACTACTACTAAATTCCTTTTGTTTTCCCTTTATGGTATGCCTTCAGTTCCAAATGAGATAAGTGTTGGATTGCAGAATATGAGACAACAAGATATAAATATGATGTCACAGTAAGCAGTTGTTATCAAGATATTATTGATATCTCGGATGAATCAAATAAAAAATTAATGAGAAGATTAATCCCAACATGATAATAAACAAAGTTATTAGAAGAAAAGATACCACAATCTGCTTTATATTTGAGGTGAGAAAGAGAAGGGAGATGAAGAACCATATTTGAAAAATGAAGTGTGATGATATAAATATCACAAAAGAGGCCATTATATAACTAACAGAAGAAGTAACATAGACATAAAATAAGAAACTCTGAAAACATAGAAGAGCTCTTGTATGATCAAAATGAGAATCCTTAATGGAAGAAAATTCATTAACAATCAAATTACAAGACACAAGCAACGGAAGAACCACATGCAATTTGAACCGTAATAAAAATGAGATCAAAATGGAATGGGTCAGTGTTAATGGAAGAAATCCGTACAAAATCAAAATTAGAAGACATTAAAAGCAACTGAAGAAAACCCACAAACAATTCGAACCATAATCATATATCAAACACAAAATGAAGAGTGAATCCCTTCAAAAAAAACAGCAAAATATATCATCAAAACATACCAAGATCCTCTTAAGGGAATAGCTTTAATGGAAGAAAATCCATTGATTCCATTCACAACCAAAATGACAAGCCATAAAGAAACCAAAGAAAAGCCCTAACTATTTGAACCATAGTCAAAACATTATGCAAAATGAGATTATATTTATAATTAAACTGATACAACATAAAAGAAGCCGAAGCCCATAAACAATTTGAGCAATATTCAAAATATTACGAACAATGAGAACGGAAGAGTGAGTTCTCTGAAAAAACCAGCAAGATGATGTCATCACCTTCAAAAGCATATCAACATCCTACCGAGGCAAAAGCATTAATGGAAGGAAAAAAAATCCATTGAAACTCATAATGTCAAGATATTAAAAGTGACGGAAGGACCTACAACCAACTTGGACCATAATAATATATCATGCACAAAATGATATCAGAGTAAAATCTATCTAAAAAAATCACAAAACCTCTATTTTACGTGGATATGATTAGGATACATTATGATACTGACATAGTAATAAGTACATGTCACTGATTTTGATGACTCTTAGTGTATTTTATTGTGTTCGTGACGAGTAGGATATGTATCTAACAAAGATACTATATAGTATGGCATCAATCTTGGAAAATTAACTAGGCAACTATATGAATGGAAGAAAATACACCATTTCAATTTTTATAATACAATGACAAAAAACATAGAGAAGCCAACAGGTAGTCAGAAAAGAATGTGCACATGACAATCGAAGGGGAGACATTTGGGAACATTGAATACAGCCCATTTAGACTAATTCAATAAAAGAAATGCATATACAACTTGGTCCTTTTCTCAGCTCGAGAGAAAGATAATACACATCTTATTTGTTTATCAACCTAGTAGATTTTTTCTTTTGTAGTGCCTTCCTAATGAGATAGATGCAGTTATGGCTTGCGGAAATATTAGACTAGTCAAAAATGGGTTTTGTTAACATGTGCCCCAAGTTAATACCTTGATTAAATGTGATTTTTAATGGGTACTCCTACCAGCACATTTATCAGTGTGCATTTGACATTTATCAATATACATTTTAAGTAAAAAGTGCAGTGATAAATATGCTTATGGAAGTACCCATAAAAATGTACATTTATCAAAGTATTAACATGTGCCTTAGGGCACATGTTAACAAAACCCGTCAAAAATTGATTCAGAAAAAGCATTTATGTCCAAGACGTTGTTGGCAACATGGATGTATTAAACAGGAAACACAGTGCTTAGCACTCTTAAAAATAATAAAAACATCAATTTAAGTTCCTTATTATTATTACTATTATTTATTTTCTTTTACAACATTACAATAGTATATGTTTTTGAGAATATTATGAGAAAATTCAAGTTAAACTCAAAGTAAATATACATGAATTATGTAGTTTAAACTATACATTTCTTCATCTCCCTTTTGTTTCTCACCTCAAACATCAAGTAGATGCGAATTGGTTTAAACAATTAAAAGATTATTGTTTGCTCTTCCCAATTAGTATGAATTACATGCAATACACGTGCATATACTAGTATACATAAACTAATCAGTCATAGACCAATTCCATTCAAGTATCAATCACTTCGCCAACAATGTAGGGAAAAAACATATCTATACTACTATATAATGAGAGAAAAGTTTAGCTTCACTGTATAACTTTTCTTTCCAAATATACCCTTGCATATGTTTATTAATTAAATTGTTTATTAAGTTAACAGGGGCAACTAGGTAATTACGGGAACTGTCTTTTGGTCTTTCTAAATAATCTTGCATGCAGGTATAAAATAATATATATAATAATAAGTTTAGAACAATTATTGTGGTTGTCTTTTAGTCTTCCTAATAATATAAAGTAATATAATAATGTATACTACTATTATTTGCTCTTTCCAAGTTGCACGTGCATATATATATACTAGATACTTTAAACAGGATTCAGGAACAAATCAAGCACTGATCCACTGGCTTCGATTGGTTCGTGGAAAGGAAAGAATATCAATTCCTTGGTGTTTCCTTTCCTTTGGAAATCGATTTTCCTTTCTAGTGTTATGGAAATGCCAAGGAAATTGGAAGGGAAAGTGAATACTCGTTTGGTTCACGGATTTAAGGAAATAGGAAAAGAAACTTGTTCCTTTCCTTTGTTTGGTAGCCGCACACTTGGGAAGTATTTTTCTGACATGGAGGAAAATAGGAGGGAAAATGGTTCCTCTCAGGACCCATGGGATTCATTTTCCCTCCTCCTTTCCCATCATTTATTACCAAAAATTATGACAAAAATAGCCTTAAGTTATTGTCTATTTTACCAATTAACTCTTCGTATTTTGTTGACTATAATTATGTTGACATTGGATATTATTGGAACATGATATATTTTTTCTTTCCTCTACTACACCAACCAAACATTGGAAGAGAAATGTCTTTCTTAAATGTTTTCCTTATTTTATCAAGCACAGGAAAGGAAATCTGATAGGAATCCTATTTTTCCCATCCCCATGGAAAATACAAGGGAATTGGTTTCCCTTCCGTGAATCAAACGAGGCCTAAAGGTGAATTTCCTTGTAATGACTTTCCTTTCCCAACCCCGTTGTGTCCGTGTCCAGCTATTGATATAAATAGCATTATTTTTATTTTTATTTTTATTTTGAGACATACCCAATAACAATTCAATTCAATAATTAGATCGTTTCCCCAACAACAGAGTTAAAAAAACCATTCGGAATCCATGCCTATAAATGAAAAAAAGGGAACAGAATTTAGTAACAGATTAAGCAGTAATCCCTAAGAGAGACGGACGCTCCGAAAGATTCGGCTCCGTGTCCGTTTCGATTCGTGTCGGACACGACGCAGACGACCCCAAAAAAAAATGGAAGGAGCAAGGAAAGAGGAATCGGGTGCTGGAACGAACCCTTGAGATCGGCGGCCGTGTCGTCGGAGGAGACGATCGTGGCGAAGTGGGTGCCGACATTTGTGTCTATGAAGAGGGGGAACGACGAAGCCGTCATTAGAACAGGAGGAGGAGGACGAGGAGCTTCCGCCATTACAGAAAAACGAAGGGTTTTTGGAAGGTTATGGATTTGTTTTTTTACATAGTTTTATAATTTAAAATATTATTTTGCTAACAATAAAATTTTATTATTAATTACTAGTACGTGCCTTGCACGTATTTTAACATTTCTTAATTAGTTTAGCAAGACTCTTTAGGAAGACCAAAGGGTAGTCTTCCTAATTATTAAGTTATCCTTATTAAAATTAATGAACTATTTTTAATTAGTATAAGTATGTAAGGGTATTTTCGGAATTTAAAAGTTTCACCATCTAAGTTTTCCTATTATATAGTAGAATAGATGATAATTATTTGGTATAATAGATAACAAATATATGATATGGAGCTACCAAATCCACACGGGACCACATTTTATTTCTAATTAATTATACTAAAGACCATCTCCAATGGTGATTTCTAAAATTGAGTTCTTATCCTACTTGGCATTGTACTTTAAGGAGATTTATATCCTAGTTTGAAGAGTTTCTACATAGAAATTGTACATATACAAAAATGCTCTCCAATGGTTCTCCATTTTTATCCTATGTGTCACCTAGTAAAAGGACCAATTTAATGGTGTGGGGTCCAATAATAATTGTCATGAGAGATAGGAGAATTTCTATGAGAGTTTCTACACCTAGAAAGTTTCCATCCTACATCATTGCCACCTAGGATAGAAATGGTGATAGAAATCATCATTGTGAGACCATCTCCAATGGTGATTTCTAAAATTGAGTTCTTATCCTACTTGGCATTGTACTTTAAGGAGATTTCTATCTTAGTTGGAAGAGTTTCTACATAGAAATTGTACATATACAAAAAATGCTCTCAAATGGTTCTCAATTTCTATCCTATGTGTCACATAGTAAAAGGACTAATTTAATGGTGTGGGGCCCAACAATAATTGTCATGAGAGATAGGAGAATTTCTATGAGAGTTTCTACATGTAGAAACCCTCCTAGAAAGTTTCCATCCTACATCATTGCAACCTAGGATAGAAATGGTGATAGAAACCACCATTGGGAGAAGTTTTTTCTAAAATGAATTTCTTCCATAGAAATAGGGAAGATAGAAACCCCCATTGGAGATGGTCTGAGAAGTTTTTTTTTTAATGGATTTCTTCCATAGAAATAGGGAAGATAGAAACCCCATTGGAGATGGTCTAACTTGTCTAAAAATATAAAAAAAATCTATTTTACTATATAATAAGAAAACTTTATGGTAAAACTTTTGAATTCCTAAAATACCCTTGAGTATTTTATACACATGATGTTATTATGTCAACTTGCATGTCATTTATGTTTAAGAGTTAAAGCAAAATTTGTAGTTCGGATTTTTTGGCATTGTAAAAAAAAAGTACACGCATGAATAATCACATAAAAAGACGAAAAAACGACAACTGACCTTATGATATTCGAATTAAAATACATGCAAATCACGTACATGTAGACTAGTTAGTTAATAATCGATAAGTAGGTAGTTGGTACATTTATTTTTATTAATATTAATATTTGTAATTAGATTTCGACTAATGTTGCATGAACACGATAAATATATAGACAAGATTAAGATGACATCTATTTTGATGTGTCCATGTAGTGTCTCATAGGTGTTTGTTGTGTTTTTTATACGTGTCCAACATGACAAGGTCATACCTTAGGAGTGTCTGTACTTCCTAGATTTGTTGAGAGTTTAATTTAATTTACAATATATAATTATTAGTAAAACAAGATTATTAATTAATATTTGAAATATTTTATTTATTTTATTATATAATTAGGGTAACTAAGTAGTTAACCAATAATTTTTACTAATATTAATTAATTGTAGTTACTATTTATCTTTATTTATTAAAGTAGTTTTTATGTCACGACCCGATCCCAAATAATTGGATCGAACCGGATCATGCCCAGCCTGCACCGTTGTTGAGACGGCGGCAGTAAGCTGTTCCATTAGCAGGTAACCACTACTACATCTATATTTGTCACAACTCAATATTCGGGAATTGAAAACTTTATTAAACATTGAAATAAATACAACTGGAATTAAAAGTACTGAAATAATTACTGAATTCAAATAACAGAATTTTCCAAAAAAAAACAACAAAACTGGAAAAGAGAAAATCTAGCTAAACAGTCGGCTCATCGGCCTCAGTCCCTGCGTCCTCCAAAGGGGACTCTGGCAGCACCACGGGGTACAGAACCGGGTCGTAATAACTGTTGATTAATAGCTCAGCATCCTCAATAACCCCTAAAAATGTATCTCCAGTCAGGAGGGAGCAAAGTACAATTCATGCTAATTTGAACAGTTAAAATAATAATAGAATCATGCACTTTTAAACAATTTGAAGTAAACAGTATTCTAGCAGTTAAACAGTGTGATTTGAATAGACAATGAATATGACTGGCTTGAGTTGTACAGTTGTATCATATTGATACGATATGGCTTATCCCCGTGTGTAAGAGGGTAAGCTAATACAGTTCTAAGTTATCAGTTGGATGTGGTCATAAACATTACACTATTCTCCCAGTACCCAACAGTCAATCAGTCAGTGCTCTCAGAGAGAGTTTCGTGTTGCATCGTGGTTTAAACTTGCAGTAAAGCGATTATTAAATAACTGTAAACTAACACAAAATGTACTTGCCTCAAAATGGACTGGACTTGAAGGGATGAAGACTTCGAGATGGGATTTAGACTCGTCCTCGAAATCCTACATTCGAGAAGTTGACTCAGAATCCAGGGTTACCAAGCTAACTATGATAGTTGAAATCTCTAATTGTGTCCTAATCAATTTTAATCTTTATTTATGCTATCACAACAAAACTCGATTATAGGGTGCGTTGTTATTAATAACGAGAGAAAGATCAATTTAACTTGTATTTTGAAAAAACTCGTAGTTACCAATTTAATTGATTAAAATTTTGTATTTTCGTAATTATACGTATAAAACTATATTTCTTGTTTTAATGAGAAAATATGATCATTGTTAGAATATTAAAAGCTTGTAAAGTTTAATGTGAGAAAGCTTCATTAATTTTCTATATCAAAATAATATTTATTTTAGATTTACGCGTACGCTAAAAACTCGCAAAACCAGAGAATGACAGAAAACCTACGCTACAAAATTACAGGTCACAGAGAAAAATAGAAAAGCTGGGCTTATGCCCTTACAATTTATTTTACATAAATTGAAATAAGAGAAACAGTTGTTAGTTATAAAATTATCCTACAAATTAATTATGAATAAATTAATAATTAAAATAAATTAAATTAATAATGAGTCTCAGATATTGGTCCAATCGTCATATAGGCTAATGCCTCAACGTCCGGGCGAAGCCGGTTTCGTTTGCACTTAGCCGGGGCCCATTGACCAATACGGTCGTCGCCCAAAAATCCAAAATATTAATCTTTTCCGGAAAAACCATTTTAAAACCATTTTAAAATTATAATGAAATTTTATAGAAAATCCGACATCACTTCCTCTATTTTCGGGATAACCCACAACTGGAAAAGTGTGCCAATATTTTCCTGCAAGTATCCCAAACCAGGGAAACCCATAAATTTAAATTCCATAACCATTTTATATATAAAAAAATTTACTCACAGAAACGTTTCCGAACATATTCGGAAAATCCGAAATAGGATCAGAATCAATGAACCAAAGTATTAATATTCGGAAAAACCCAAACTAAATATTCACCCAAAGATCTCAGAACCTTCCCAGGCTAACCCCGAAAATTCCGAGAACAAAAACGTAAACCCACAGAACAAAACATAGAAAAATGGTTTCGGAAATTCCGTAACCATAACGTAAACCGAATCCGAAATTCCGGAAAGGAAATCGGGGACCAAAAATCATCATAGACAATTACGGGAGGGACGAACTACTGTGATTAACCAGAAATTACCCAAATCGACGGAATCCGAAGGGTTGCCTCGGACTCGGGACACACGAATCCGCGAAAACGAACTCGAAATCCCGTGGACAGCGCTGGACAGTGCTGTCCAGATCAGCGGGGCACGGGCTCGGGGTGGCGACGCTAGGGCACGGCCGAACAGGGCTGGCGCCGAAGGGGACGCAGCCGAGGAAGGCTCTGGACGGGCTGGGTGTGCCGGAGAGGGCGCTGGCCGGGCACGGGGGCAGCCGGCGGGAACAGCGCGTGGGCGGTCGCGAGGTCCGGCCGGCGGAGCCGTGGCGTTGGCGGGAGGCCGAGGGCGCGGGGCGGAGGTGGATGGGGCGCTGGCTGGATCGGGGTCCGGCGGGGCGGTCGGGAGGTCGCCGGGGCGCGGGCGACCGAGGGTCGCGGGATGGGGCGGATCTCTGGAGGGGGTTTGTGAGGAGAGGGTTTGTGAGGAGAGTTAGAGTGGGAGAGTTACTGTAGGGAGAAGAGTGAAGGGTAGGGGAGTGGGGGAGAGTTGCTCTCTGGAGGGAAATAGAGAGGGGAAGAGTAATGGGTGGAGTGGTGTGTGTGTGGTGTTGTCTTAAAAGAGGGAAGAGTGGAGAGTTGTGTGAGCTGGAGTGAATGCAGGAGAGTGAAGTATGGGGAGAGGGGAGAACGTGTGGGGAAAAGAGTTGGTCCACGGGTGGACCAACTCAAGGGGTTTAAAAAAATATTTTTTTTTAATAGAAACCAGAATTTAAATGAAGGGAGAATGGGTTTAAAATCGGGTCTGGGTTTCGGAAAGCTGGTCCGGGCTCGGGTCTCGTCACAACCAAAGAGCTGAATATTAATTTTGAAATTAATTTTTAAACCCACAATTAATAATAATAATAATAGTAATAATAATATAATAACCTTACAAATAAAGTTACACTACAAACCAATAATTGATAATTCTAAAATTATGGGTTTCACAATCTTCCCTCTTTTAGAAATTTCGTCCTCGAAATTAAAGTCAGGGTTAGGGGTTACCTTAAGTCTCAAACAAGTACGGGTACTGCTCCCGCATCTGGTCTTCTCGCTCCCAGGTCGACTCGCCTGGTGAGTTGTGTCGCCACATGACTCTGACTATCGGCGTCACAGAGTTCCTGGTTCTCTTCTCGCCCTTGTCCAAAATTGCCACTGGCTTCTCTGGTACTGTGAGGCTGGGTCCAATTTCCAGCTTCGAATGGTCCAAGATGTGGCTCGGGTCCGGGATGTAGCGTCTCAGCTGCGAAATGTAGAAGACGTTGTGGACGCCTTCGAGACTTGGGGGTAGAGCCACCCGATAAGCCACTTCTCCAATCCTGCTGAGTACTTCAAAAGGACCAATATACCTGGGACTTAGCTTTCCTGCTCTGCCGAAACGGATGGTTCCTCTGGTAGGAGAGATCTTCACAAACACACTGTCACCTTCTTCAAACTCCAAAGGCCGTCGGCTGCTATCGGCCCAATACTTCTGTCTGTACTGGACAATCCTGAGCTTGTCTCTGATCATTCTCACCTTCTCTGCTGCATCGGTCACCATCTCAGGTCCAAGCAATACTCGTTCTCCGACGTCGTCCCAAGCAAGTTGAGTGCAGCAACGACGTCCATAGAGTGCCTCGAACGGTGTCATACCGATGCTAGCTTGGTAGCTGTTGTTGTAAGAGAACTCTACCAAGTACAAATGGTCTTCCTAAGACCCTCCAAATTCCAAGACGCAGAATCTCAGCATGTCTTCTAGCGTCTGGATTATTCTCTCTAATTGCCCGTCAGTTTGGGGATGGTAGGCGGTGCTGAACTTCAGTTGTGTTCCCAAACTGTCATGCAAACTCTTCCAAAAGTGAGAGGTAAATCTAGTATCTCTGTCAGACACAATACTTACCGGAACTCCATGAATCCGGTAGATATGTCGCATGTACAGTGCTGCCAACTTCTCGGTGGATAGACCAACCTTGAAGGGGATAAAGTGAGCTGACTTCGTCAGTCGGTCCACGATAACCCAAATGGCATCCTTCCCTCCTTGGGATCGAGGTAGTCCCGATACAAAATCCATCGTTATGTACTCCCATTTCCACTCCGGAATGTCAAGCGGCTGTAATAATCCTGCTGATCTCTGTCTGCTAGCTTTCACTTGCTGACAAATTAAACATCTAGCCACATACCTGGATACGTCCTTCTTCATTCCGTACCACCATACTATAGTACGCATATCCCGGTACATTTTGTTGGCTCCAGGATGTATGGAATACTGCGACTGGTATGCTTCTTGCATCAGCTCGTTCCTCAGTTCGCCAGTTGGTACGCACAGTCTCGTACCATTCTTCAGTGCTCCGTCGCTGGCGATTGAGAATCCTTCAAGTGTTTCTGCCAGCACTTGGTCCCTGAGTTTGCAAAGTGTCTCGTCTTGTAATTGTGCCTCCTTGACTCTGTCTATCAGACTTGAACGCACTTGCAACTGCATCAATGATGAATCAGTTCCTGGTACAATGGCTTCTCTTTCCAGTTTCTTCATCTCTTCTTCGGGCAGTACAATCTCCAGTCCAAGCTTCTCCATGTCCTCCAGCAAATGACGCTCCTTGGTCAAGAACATTGCCATCGGGTATCGACTAAGTGCATCTGCAACAACATTAGCCTTACCCGGATGATACTGCAGGTTGATGTCGAAATCCTTCATCAGCTCCAGCCATCGTCTCTGTCTCATGTTCAACTCCTTCTGAGTGAAAACATATTTCAGACTTTTGTGGTCTGTAAATATTTTCACTCTCTCCATAAAGGTAGTGCTTCCATAGCTTCAATGCAAAAATCACCGCTGCACGCTCCAAATCATGTGTGGGATAGTTCTTCTCATGAGTCCGTAATTGTCTAGATGCGTAAGCAATTACTTTCCCATGTTGTTGAATAACGCAGCCCAATCCCTTACCGGAAGCATTACTATAAATTGAGAAACCGCCGGTACCTGCGGGTAGCGCAAGTATCGGCGCAGTTGTAAGCCTCTTCTTCAGTTCCTCAAAACCTGACTGGCAAGCTTCAGACCAAATGAATTCCTCGTTCTTCCTGGTAAGCTTCGTCATTGGTTCAGCAATCTTGGAGAAATCCTTCACGAACTTCCGGTAGTAGCCAGCTAAACCCAAAAAGCTTCTGATCTCTGCAACCGAGCTTGGTGCAGTCCACTTCTCAATAGCAGCTATCTTCTTTGGATCCACCGAAATTCCTTTTCCTGTGACAACATGGCCCAGAAATTCCACTTTGTCTAAAAAGAATTCGCATTTAGATAGCTTACCATAGAGCTTCTCCTTCCTCAAGGTGCTCAGCACTTTTCTCAGGTGCTCTTCATGTTCTTCTTCAGTCTTTGAGTAGATCAGTATGTCGTCGATGAAGACAACAACAAACTGATCTAGGTATTCATGGAAAACCTTGTTTATGAGGTTCATGAATACTGCAGGAGCATTTGTCAGTCTAAACGGCATGACCAAGAATTCAAATTGCCCATACTTGGTGTTGAATGCCGTTTTCGGGATATCTTCCTTCCTGACCTTGATTTGATGGTAGCCTGATCTGAGATCTATCTTCGAAAATACCTTGGCTCCACTTAGTTGATCAAACAGGTCGTCGATTCGGGGCAGAGGGTACTTGTTCTTGATGGTGATATTGTTCAGTGCCCGGTAATCAATGCACATCCGTACGGTTCCATCCTTCTTGGGCACGAACAAAACTGGTACTCCCCAGGATGAAGCTCCGTCTCTGATAAATCCTTGTGCCTTCAGTTCGTCAATCTGTTCCTTCATCTCCTTTGCCTCCTTGGGGTTGACTCTGTAGCATCCCCGAGAAATAGGAGAAGAGCCGGGTACTAGATCGATGGTGAATTCCACATCTCGATCTGGCGACAATCCTGGAAGACTATCTGGAAAGACGTCCATGAATTCCGCTATGATAGGGTGAGGAGGCCCGGGTTCTTCGGTGATTGAGGAGTAGGTAACACTCTTCATGTCTTCCGGAGCTCGAGAGATTTCAAACTCCGGTTCTCCTAGTGGGCTAAAGATTACACAACCTCGGTGACAATCTATCAGCGCATGCTGCTCACTTAACCAGTCCATCCCTAGGACTACATCATAGTTGGACAGCGGTATCACAAGTAAGGGTGTTAAAAATTGATGGCCTGAGATAGTGATGGGACAGTTACAAGCCTCGATGATGGGTATGGGACCACCACCAGTCATAACTCTACTAATCACCTTGCGAAGTCCCGTATCTAGGTGGTGTGCAGAAATAAACTCTGATGATATGAAACTATGTGATGCACCCGAATCAAATAATACTAGAGTAGGATGTGGAAACACATAAATGGAACCTGTGATGACATCATCGGTGGGTTCCTGCTCTGGTTCCTGTTCATCAGCTGCTAGGGCAAAAGCTCGCCCGGTCTTCTGTTGGTGTTGTCCGAACCGTTACTGTTGAGTGGGTAGGGGAGCTCTTTGCTGAGTTGCTCCGGTCCGGTGGACTAACGAGGGGCAGTCCTTCACTTGGTGGGTGGCAGACCCACAGACTAGGCAGTGTCCTAGCCTCTTCCTGCATATGTTCTACTGATGTCCTGGCCTCTTGCAATAATCACAGACAGGGATCTGCCTATGAGGCGCTTTGTCATTGGTCCTTGCCTGATGGTGCTGCTGGTGGTGGTGCGAAGGCCTGTTGTTGTTGTTGTTGTTGTTGTTGGGCCTCTTCTGGTTACCCTGGAAGTTGCTAGTTCCAGGATACTCCCTCTTTGAACGAAAAGGCTGGCTCTTCTCCACGTCCTGAGCTCGTATCAGGATCCTCTCATAGGTCTTGGCACCACCTGCGATCATAGGGGTGCGAATCTCTTCCCTTAGTCCATACCTGAATCTTTCAGCACGGCCCTTGGGGTCAGCAACCAAGTTCTGGGCAAAGCGGCTAAGTCGGCCGAACTCTGCCACATACTCGCCGACCGTCATGTTTCCTTGCTTCAGGTCCTGGAATTGTCTTTCCATCTCCCGCATCTCTGATGTTGGGAAGAACTTCCTGCGGAACAGCCTCTTGAAGGTGTCCCAGTCAAGCTGCTTGTCCTGAAGTCGAGGTTCATTCCGATACCAGGTGCTTGCCACATCTTGCAGCTGAAGTCCTACAGCTTCGGTCTTGAGGTCCTCTGGGAGTCGAGCGACGCTCAAGAGACGCTCCATACTGTCTAGCCATTCATCGGCGTAGATGATACCCTCGGTTCCTTTGAAAGGTCGAGGGCCTTGCTTCTTAAAGCTCTCTATATCTCCGACCTTGATGTAATAATACGCCTCTAATCAAAAGAATGGCCTTAATGATATATAACTTAACTCCTGAATTTATGTTTACCTTGGCAGGTCGTAGCTCCAATGAAGTTGTTGCTCCTCTCTCGAGGGCAGCCATTGCCACGTTGTGGGCATTCTCCATGCCTTCTCTCATGATCGCGGTCTGCTCGCGATGGGCTGCAGCTTGGGCTGCAGTCTGTTCTCGATGAGCTTCTGCTTGGGCTCTCTATGCTTCAAGCACTCCTCGTAGCATGCCCACTAGATCGGTGGGATCCACGGGCACTGGTGGGGCAGCTGGTGCGGACACTACCGCAGGGATCTGCGGCTCAGTCCGAGGAAGTGTAGGGTTCGCCGCTTGAGAGGTAGTGGCAAAAGTACCGCGGAGTGCTGGAGATTGATGGAGACGGTCGGTCAGCTGCAACGGTGAAGAGTCTGGACGTGCTAGGGGAGATGGGGTGTGTTCGGGTGATGACACCTCATCGCCTGCAGGGGTGGTCTTTTCCTTGGTCATATTCTGGAAGGTTTAGGATGAAAGCATAAGCAAGGTATCCTACCAGTCTATAATCAAACAAAAATATTTATGTATATAATTCGGACCTATGTTGTGACAAATCAATGTTCTAGTGTTCTAATTGTTTCTAGGTATGTTTTCCTAAGTTGTTGTACGGACCTGCATGGGCCACCACTAAAAACATGTCACGACCCGATCCCAAATAATTGGGTCGAACCGGATCATGCCCAGCCTGCACCGTTGTTAAGACGGCGGCAGTAAGCTGTTCCATTAGCAGGTAACCACAACAACATCTATATTTGTCACAACTCAATATTCGGGAATTGAAAACTTTATTAAACATTGAAATAAATACAACTGGAATTAAAAGTACTGAAATAATTACTGAATTCAAATAACAGAATTTTCCAAAAAAAATAACAAAACTGGAAAAGAGAAAATCTAGCTAAACAGTCGGCTCATCGGCCTCAGTCCCTGCGTCCTCCAAAGGGGACTCTGGCAGCACCACAGGGTACAGAACCGGGTCGTAATAGCTGTTGATTAACAGCTCAGCATCCTCAATATCCCCTAAAAATGTATCTCCAGTCAAGAGGGAGCAAAGTACAATTCATGCTAATTTGAACAGTTAAAATAATAATAGAATCATGCACTTTTAAACAATTTGAAGTAAACAGTTTTCTAGCAGTTAAACAGTGTGATTTGAATAGGCAATGAATATGACCGACTTGGGTTGTACAGTTGTATCCTATTGATACGATATGGCTTATTCCCGTGTGTAAGAGGGGTAAGCTAATACAGTTCTAAGTTATCAGTTGGATGTGGTCATAAACATTACACTATTCCCCCAGTACCCAACAGTCAATCAGTCAGTGCTCTCAGAGAGAGTTTTGTGTTGCATCGTAGTTTAAATTTGCAGTAAAGCGATTATTAATAAACTGTAAACTAACACAAAATGTACTTGCCTCAAAATGGACTGGACTTGAAGGGATGAAGACTTCGAGATGGGATTTAGACTCGTCATTGAAATCCTACATTCGAGAAGTTGACTCAGAATCCAGGGTTACCAAGCTAACTATGCTAGTTGAAATCTCTAATTGTGTCCTAATTAATTTTAATCTTTATTTACGCTATCACAACAAAACTCGATTATAGGGTGCGTTGTTATTAATAACGAGGAAAAGATCAATTTAACTTGTATTTTGGAAAAACTCGTAGTTACCAATTTAATTGATTAAAACTTTATATTTTTGTAATTATACGTATAAAACTATATTTCTTGTTTTAATGAGAAAACATGATCGTTGTTAAAATATTAAAAGCTTGTAAATTTTAATGTGAGAAAACTTCATTAATTTTCTATATCAAAATAATATTTATTTTAGATTTACGCGTACGCTAAAAACTCGCAAAACCAGAGAATGACAGAAAACCTACGCTACAAAATTACAGGTCACAGAGAAAAATAGAAAAGCTGGACTTATGCCCTTACAATTTATTTTACATAAATTGAAATAAAAGAAACAGTTGTTAGTTCTAAAATTATCCTACAAATTAATTATGAATAAATTAATAATTAAAATAAATTAAATTAATAATGAGTCTCAGATATTTGTCCAATCGTCATATAGGCTAATGCCTCAACGTCCGGACGAAGCCGGTTTCGTTTGCACTTAGTCGGGGCCCATTGACCAATACGGTCGTCGCCCAAAAATCCAAAATATTAATCTTTTCCGGAAAAACCATTTTAAAACCATTTTAAAATTATAATTAAATTTTATATAAAATCCGGCAGCACTTCCTCTATTTTCGGGATAACCCACAACTGGGAAAGTGTGCCAATATTTTCCTGCAAGTATTCCAAACCAGGGAAACCCATAAATTAAATTCCATAACCATTTTATATATAAAAAATATACTCACAGAAATGTTTCCAAACATATTCGGAAAATCCGAAATAGGATCAGAATCAATGAACCAAAGTATTAATATTCGAAAAAACCAAAACTAAATATTCACCCAAAGATCTCAGAACCTTCCCAGGCTAACCCCGGAAATTCCGAGAACAAAAACGTAAACCCACAGAACCAAACATAGAAAAATGGTTTCGAAAATTCCGTAACCATAACGTAAACCGAATCCGAAATTCCGGAAAGGAAATCGGGGACCAAAAATTATCATAGACAATTACGGGAGGGACGAACTACTGTGATTAACCAGAAATTACCCAAATCGACGGAGTCCGAAGGGTTGCCTCGGACTCGGGACACGCGAATCCGCGAAAACGAACTCGAAATCCCGTGGACAGCGCTGGACAGTGCTGTCCAGATCAGCGGGGTACGGGCTCGGGGTGGCGACGCTAGGGCACGACCGAACAGGGCTAGCGCCGAAGGGGACGCAGTCGAGGAAGGCTCTGGACGGGCTGGGTGCGCCGGAGAGGGCGCTGGCCGGGCACGAGGGCGGCCGACGGGAACAGCGTGCGGGCAGTCGCGGGGTCCGGCGGGCGTAGCCGCGACGTCGGCGGGAGGCCGAGGGCGCGGGGCGGAGGTGGATGGGACGCTGGCTGGATCGGGGTCCGGCGGGGCGGCCGGGAGGTCGCCGGGGCGCGGGCGGCCGAGGGTCGCGGGATGGGGCGGATCTCTGGAGGGGGTTTGTGAGGAGAGGGTTTGTGAGGAGAGTTAGAGTGGGAGAGTTGCTGTAGGGAGAAGAGTGAGGGGTAGGGGAGTGGGGGAGAGTTGCTCTCTGGAGGGAAATAGAGAGGGGAAGAGTAATGGGTGGAGTGGTGTGTGTGTGGTGTTGTCTTAAAAGAGGGAAGAGTGGGGAGTTGTGTGAGCTGGAGTGAATGCAGGAGAGTGAAGTATGGGGAGAGGGGAGAACGTGTGGGGAAAAGAGTTGGTCCACGGGTGGACCAACTCAAGGGGTTTAAAAAAAAAAAAATATATATTTTTTAATAGAAACCAGAATTTAAATGAAGGGAGAATGGGTTTAAAATCGGGTCTGGGTTTCGTGAAGCTGGTCCGGGCTCGGGTCTCGTCACAACCAAAGAGCAGAATATTAATTTTTAAACCCACAATTAATAATAATAATAATTGTAATAATATTATAATAATAATATAATAACCTTACAAATAAAGTTACACTACAAACCAATAATTGATAATTCTAAAATTATGGGTTTCACATTTTATTTTTATTTTTATTATATTTTGTAATTTTTTACTTTCTCACTTTTTTATATCTATACCAAACACATTTGTCCCTTATTAGAGGGACAAGAAGTGCATAGATTTTCTTACACTTTCCATTCTTAAAAGTGTAAATCCAATTTTTTTTTTCCACTTTTTGTTTACCAAACATGTCCTTAGAGGGTATTTTTTTCGTAACTATATATTGCTAGCAAATATTGTTTGTTTTTTATAGCTATATAATACAATTTAAAATATTAAATGGTTTTTTTTATCGTTTTAACTATATTACAAAAAGATAAATGGATTAGTTTGTCCTTATATAATATAATATTATTTTAAATACAAATTTACTAGTACAAGTGAAAAATATACATTCAACATCAAGTATTTCTATCAACCCAACATAAAATTGTTTCATCCTCAAGTTAACCTTCAAATAACAATAAAATTGAAAAATATTTAATAATTTAGAAACTAGTTTTTTGGGCCAAAAAAAAAATGTAAATGCTAATTTTTAAGCCAAATGTTCATTTTGTGCACCAAAAATTATTTGATAATTGGGAAAGTTTTAAACTAGTTTTGTTTTGTTTTGTTTTGTTTTGTTTTTGTTTTTTTGTTGTTGTTGTTGTTTGTTTCTTGAACTAAAGTAAACGAGGAAAAGAAGAAGAAGGTAGTATGATTTTCTTTTTTGATACATTTTATAATAATTAAATTCGTTGATGGTTAGAACGATATTTTTGTGTACTTTTTTTTGAGGTGTAATTAAATTCGTTGATGGTTAGAATGCTATTTTTGTGTACTTACAATTTACCACTTATAAAAGATATCACTATATAGTGATTAACACTTTATTTAAAGTAAAAAAAAAACATTCTATAATAATAGTGGTTAGCACTTTAAAGTACAACAACAACAACAACAACAACAACAATAATAATAACAACATGGGTTTGTTTTCTCATAATTTCCAATGAACATTATCTTGGTATGCTAAGGATTTTTTAGTTTTTTTTTTCCAGATAAGGCAGATCATTAAAGATCATTCCTATCCTGGGCTACTATAATTAAGACCCCTCCAATAGTTAAGTTTTTGTCCAAGCTCAAATTTGAACCCACGCCCACTTCTTACTTCCCTTGTCGGTGCTACTACTATAGCATGTCATAATACTAGTGGATAATCCGTGCCATAATGGCACGAACACGAATTCGGCCTTCTCGACGTAGGCGTGCAGGCACCGGGCCAGCGCCAGGAATTTTCGGACGGAGACGCGGCCTCCGAATCCGGCCTTCTCGATGTAGGCGTGCAGGCACCGGGCCAGCGCCAGGGAGTTCCGGACGGAGACGCGGGCTCCGAATCCGGCCTTCTCGACGTAGGCATGCAGGCACCGGGCCAGCGCCAGGGACCCGAGCCCGGCGGAGGCGGACACGGCAAAGACCACGGTAGCGGCGTTCGGGACGACGTGGGGCCTCATGGAGGCGAAGACGCGCAGGGCCGTCGCGGAACGTCCGAGGACGGCGAGGCCCGAGACGGCGGCGGTCCGGGAGACGACGTTCCTGTGCGACATTCCGTCGAACACCCGCAGGGCGTGGTCGGCGGAGCCGCGTCGGGAGTAGGCAATGAGCAGGACGGTCTGCACGAAGGGGTCGGGCCGAAATCCGAGGAGGAGGACGTGTGCGTGGAGTGACCTAGTGGCGGCAGCGGCGGTGGTGGTGTTGAGCAAGGAAGAGAAGGTGTGGAAGTCGTGTCACGTCCCGATCCCGCAGAGTCCTTTCATCCTCGCTTCGGACTCTGTGAGACCGTTAGTCCTCGCTAAGGCGTGATGTCGTGCAGGCCTAAGTTGCGCTTGCACAAGACCAAGACCTGAAGCAAGACAAGATAGACAAGATTGACAATACGCAGCGGAACGTATCGCAAATAATTGAAGCAGCAGCGGACATATTTCAGAATACAAGCATCGAACACAATGGTAACAAGAAACAATTCTCTTTATTGATCTCATTTGAACAGATTACAAGCTCTCGATTCTCTCTGATACAATGTTATATTCTCTCAAAATTTTACAGATTACAATGATCCCGTTCCCATACATTACATCCCTTTATATACAAAACCAACTCTTACAACAGATGCCATCTCTTCTGATTTCTGGCTCCTGAGGATGAGGCTCGGGCTATCGCTTCGGACTATCCTTTTCGATGCATAGTGCACCTGTATGCAGACTGATGGTAGGTCAGTATATCAGCATACTGGTGAATTGTGAACAAAGGGGCTACATTCTTCTGAAATGATCACTGTTTATTTAGTGAGAAAATATTTCTTGTGATGTGATCTTGTTACTTTTTACCTATGTACATTCCATGCATACAGAGTCAGTTTACATTCTTTTGAAAACACATATTTGAAAAACCAACATTTCAATTCCATCTTAGCCGCTGTGCCTCCCACGGGTTCAGCTCGTCGCTAACCGCTGTGACTCGCATGGGTTCAGCTCGTCGCTAGCCGCTGTGACTCTCTTGGGTTCAGCTCGTCGCTAACCACTGTGACTCGCATGGGTTCAGCTCGTCGCTAGCCGCTGTGACTCTCTAGGGTTCAGCTCGTCACTAAGTGGATATCCCAATGCACATGCAATATCAAATAAAACCAACATACATCAATCGAGCAAGTCATAAACAATTATATCTTCTTTTCAAGCAGGAAACCATTCTCTTTCTTAGCAGACAATGTACGGGTTCTCTTTTAAGCATACTCAAAGTTTAGCATCTTGTTATTAGCAACAACATTCATTCAAAAGCTCAGATTCTTATTAGGTGCAAGCGAATCATAAAATGAGACTTTGTCCACTCACACAGATCAATCGTCTTCTGTTGCAGAGTCAGAAATCCGATCTTTCTGTCTATCTAGTGCCTTCGCGGAGAGGGACACTACATAATTACCCATCGAAAAGAAGTTTCGTCCTCGAAACTTAAGGAGAAACTTACGATATCCTTAGCAGCGATAGTCCTCATCCTTCGCCATCATCAATCCATGAAATCACAATTCAGATCATATCAAAACTCTTGTTCAATCAAGCATTTCAATCTCAATCAATCAAATCGATAAAATATTTGCTGGCATCATAAAAATATTTACGGACTTATTGTATGGAACGTTCATCTCATTGATGATATCAAGCAGGTAAGGACATTTCGATAAGGAGAACATGTTCGTATTCAATTGAATCAAAATTGGCCAGAGGATCGTGTTGTTCTGATACCATTCTGTCATGCCCCGATCCCGCAGAGTCCTTTCGTCCTCGCTTCGGACTCTGTGAGACCGTTCGTCCTCTCTAAGGCATGATGCCGTGCAAGCCTAAGTTGCGCTTGCACAAAGCCAAGACCTGAAGCAAGACAAGATAGACAAGGTTGACAATACGCAGCGGAACGTATCGCAGATAATTGAAGCAACAACGGACATATTTTAGAATACAAGCATCGAACACAATGGTAAAAAGAAACAATTCTTTTTATTGATTTCATTTGAACAGATTACAAGCTCTCGATTCTCTTTGATACAATGTTACATTCTCTCAAAACTTTACAGATTACAATGATCCCGTTCCCATACATTACATCCCTTTATATACAAAACCAACTCTTACAACAGATGTCATCTCTTGGCATCTCTTCTGATTTCTGGCTCCTGAGGATGAGGCTCGGGCTATCGCTTCGGACTATCCTTTTCGATGCATAGTGCACCTGCATGCAGACTGATGGTGGGTCAGTATATCAGCATACTGGTGAATTGTGAACAAAGGGGCTACATTCTTCTGAAACGATCACTGTTCATTTAGTGAGAAAATATTTCTTGTGATGTGATCTTGCTACTTTTTACCTATGTACATTCCATGCATACAGAGTCAGTTTACATTCTTTTGAAAACACATCTTTGAAAAACCAACATTTCAATTCCATCTTAGCCGCTGTGCCTCCCACGGGTTCAGCTCGTCGCTAACCGCTGTGACTCACATGGGTTCAGCTCGTCGCTAGCCGCTGTTACTCTCTTGGGTTCAGCTCGTCGCTAACCGCTGTGACTCGCATGGGTTCAGCTCGTCGCTAGTCGCTGTGACTCTCTAGGGTTCAGCTCGTCACTAAGTGGATACCCCAATGCACATGCAATATCAAATGAAACCAACATGCATCAATCGAGCAAGTCATAAACAATTCTATCTTCTTTTCAAGCAGGAAACCGTTCTCTTTCTTAGCAGACAATGTGCGGGTTCTCTTTTAAGCATACTCAAAGTCTAGCATCTTGTTATTAGCAACAACATTCATTCAAAAGCTCAGATTCTTATTAGGCGCAAGCGAATCATAAAATGAGACTTTGTTCACTCACACAGATCAATCGTCTTCTATTGTAGAGTCAGAAATCCGATCTTTCTGTCTATCTAGTGCCTTCGCGGAGCGGGGCACTACAAGTCGGAAGGGACGTGGCGGCGGAGCATTTGGGAGTAGATGGAGAGTGGGTCGACGGAGATGGCGATGGCGGTGTTGAAGGAGAAGGGGTTAGGGTTGATCATGACGGAGAAGAGGGAGGTGGCGAAGGAAGGGTCGGCGTCGGCGGCGCGGTGGAGGAGGCTGCTTGCGACGAAGGGGTTGCGAAAGAGGCCGACGATGACGGCGTGGGCGAGGATGGAGCGGAGGCGGGGGTGCCGTTGGAACAACCAGTTGCTCCGCACTCAACATGGGACCTCCTTCTCTCTTATAGAGAGGGGCAATTTAGTCATTTCATCATCGTTGAACCAAAGCACATGGGTCGGACCAAAAACCCAATGTGCTTTATATTATAAATAGACTATACCATGTTGTAATATAGCTCGTGTTCATATAAGGAAAAAATATATGCGGTTTCAGTTTTTCGTAGTTTCGAAGGCTATGATTTGCTCAAATATTTAGTAATATTAAGAGATACTATTTTAGGTTAACAATTTAGGTGACTTTGAGGCTATTAAAGGTTTAAAGAGGTTTTGTTTGTGAGTGTGTTGATTTTGCTTGTGATTGTGCTAGGAAGCCTAAGCATATTGAGAGAAAAAGAAGGAAGATACCTCGTTGGAGATCTCATAAGAGGGAGTTTGTGCAATGCAATATTATTGAACTACCTTTTTTTTATTTAATAAATATTTTTTTCCTCACTCTTGTAAAGTTTTTTTTTCTTGATTTAATAAAAAAATGTTTCCTTGCCCCTAGATGTAGGCCAATCTTATACCGAACCACATTACTTGTGTTTTATAATTGCGATTCGTTAGATTTCACCTTCATCAACAAACAAATAAGGCACGAAATTGAAAATAACACAAATAATATAACATGGTTAGGCCGAAGATTGACCTACTTCCACGTGACAAGGTTATTGAATCACAATTTTCTTAGAAGAACTAGTACAATAATAATCTATGGCACAAATCCTCCTTCATGAGACCTTCGACAAGCTTTCAACCTTCTTCTCTAAATTCCTTTTTGGTATCCTTGAAAATTTCCAAGTAAAGCCTCTTAGTTTTCCCAAGCACACCAATTAGGTTATAAATTAATCTAATATAGGCTCTCCAAAAATATCATAGATTTGGAGCTAATTCGACTATCGAAATCGTACTTTAAAACAATCCCATTGGGTTGAACCCACATGGACCAGACCTACACGGCATATTTCTGTAGGCATGCACCGCATACTATTGCGGCCTGCAGAAATTATTGTACTACAATCACATTTGGTTTTTTCTCATTTCTTTTGAATTATTTTTCATTTTTTTAAATAAATTATTTTTGAAAGTTTTTTTTTACCTCTTTTTATTTTTTTAGGGTCCATATGGAAAAAGTGGGAGGAAGGAAAATGAAGGACGTAGAAAGAAAAGTGGAAGGATTATTTTTTCCTCCTAACATAAGAAATTCAATCACACGCCTTGTTCGGTAGAAATGGTGGAAAAGTGAAAAGAAAGAAAAAGAGTATGATGTATTTTTCTTCCATGTGGAAAGGAAATATCATTTTCTTCCTTTCTGTTTGGTAGAAATGATGGAAAAGAAAAGGGATACACTTTTCTTTGTTTCGTATGAAAGAAAAAGTGGAAGAAGAAAAAAAAGTAAAAAAAACACAGATTTTACCAATTTTATCCTCAATTAAAATACTTATTTATTATTTGACTTCATGAATATTTTTAAATAATACAATTTATATGGGCGTATTATTGCTAATTAATATAAGCCTCTACTTTTTCTCTCAATTATGGAGGGATTGAATTTATTAGGTTGGGAGGAAAAATTAATGCCTCCACTTTTTCTTTTCTTCCATTTTTCCTTCCATACCAAACACGAGAAAATGATTCATTCTCTCTATTTTTTTCCTCTATTTTTTTCTCATACTTTTCTCTCCTACCAAACACACCATAAAATGGGAGAATTATATGTGTAAGAAAAAGTTATGGGTTATACTAATTAACATTATACCCATATGAATTATATTATAAAAAATTATTCAATGAAGTCAAATGGTAAATAATATTTTTAGTTGAGGATATAATTGGTAAGTCTATATTTTTATTTTCTTCTTTCCAGTTTTCCTTTATACCAAATAAAAGAAAGTACAACTTTTCTATTTTTCGTCCCTCCTACCAAATACAAAGGAAGAATATGATCATTCATTTCCATATGGATAAAAAGTACATCTCTACTCTCTCTTTTTCCTCCCACCTTTTCACCCTTCCTACCAAACGGAGCCTTAGTGTCGATTTTTATAAAATCAACCTTCTTATTGAGATGAATCACGTTTTGACTGACAGAAAACAAAGGAACGTGCATCTCGAACCCGAAATCGCCAACTAAGCCTTTTAACCATAGAACCTCCTTCAATGCTTCTATCATTGCCATGTATTCTGACTCCATAATTGATAGCGCCACGATATCATGAAGGGTTGACTTCCAACTGATTGGAGAATTTATAAGTGTGTATACAATGCTTGTAGTTGATCGTGTCTTATCCAAATCACTAGCATAATCTACATCCACATAGCTCTACTACTAACTCGATCCATGTTCTAATTCGTAAAGCAACAAACTGGGGTCCTTATTGCCTATTAGATACCGAAGTATCCATATTCTTTGGCATTTTCGATTGCCTCAAACTCTCATATACTAAACCTATCCCAAATTGTACCAAGCAATTCTCTCCAACTTGAGAAAATAAAATATAAAAAATTAAGATATTTAGCTACTTTTATATTTTTTATCTAAATAGAATATAATTTTTTTCCATCAAACCATGTATTAAAGTCAGGAGAAACATAAAACATGTTCTTTCCCCTACACTTACTAGTCACGTTCACGTGCGTTGCACGTAGAAAAAATCTATGATATTATTCAAAAATTATATACAAATTTAAATTATATTAGATATTTTAAATATGACTTGAATATATTTTAGAATTTGTTACATATATGTTTTTACAATTTTGGATATGTGTTTAGTTAGATAATACGATGTACTTGGTTAAAATATAATTTGAATATTGAATGTATTTTATGATTTGTTATATGTTAAGGTAGGTAGAAGGAATTTTAGATTTTTTTTTTAACTATACGAGGAGATACATACGTATTATAAATAAGAAGAAACATAAACCAGCTCTTTCCTATCTTACAAATCTTTAGAAACCATTTTAATTATATCCAAAAAATCTAGAAATCTAATTACATGTATTATATTCATGATCTACATTATGTCAAATTATGTACATTTTAATTATATAACAAAAAATCTAGAAACCTAATTATATGTATTGTATTTATGATCAACATTATATCAAATCATGTAATGTAAAATAATTCATAAAATAATACTTTCATTGAGGTTTGAACTCATGACCTCCCGCTTACTAAACAATTTTAATTATATCCAAAAATATAGAAACCTAATTACGTGTATTACATTTATGATCTACATTGTGTCAAATTATGTAATGTAAAATAATTCATAAAATAATGCTTTCATTGTATTAACATTATATCAAACCAAATTATATGTATTATATTATTTATGATCTACATTATATCAAATCATGTAATGAAAAGTAATTCATAAAATAATACTTTCATTGAGATTTGAATTCAAGACCTCCCGCTTACTAAACGATTTTAATTATATCCAAAAAATCTAGAAATCTAATTACATGTATTATATTTATGATCTACATTGTGTCAAATTATGTAATGTAAATAATACTTTCATTGAGATTTGAACTCAAGACCTCCTGCTTACTAAATGGGTTCTCTAACCAACTGAGCTATAAAAGCACACTTTTAAAAATTATTAGTAACAAAAAAGTCTAATAGTAAGTGTTACAATAAAAGTACATGATAATCAAGCATGATAAAAATCCTTAACTCATGAGTTATGATAAAAAATCGTTGGATTTAACGTGTCTCATTCCTCAATTTTGGTAATGACCTAAACAGAAAAAGTCAAATGTCTAAATAGAAAAATAAGTCCACGTGTCAGAACTATATTGTCAATTTTTATTTTGAGTTCCTATTTGAGTTCCTGATTTGTAAATAACTAAAAGAACCACTTGTCCGTTTTTGTCCAAAATGGACGATCAACCTCGTTAGATTGGTAGGATCAATTCACAAAAGTTAGACATTTATGTTAGACAAAAAAATTTCTACAAAGCATTGAAGTAGGTTGAGAGCACGCAGTTTTGAGAAATTATGATAAGAGCATTAGATGAAAATACGCCCTTCAAAAGAGCGTTTTCTATGTATAAAAAATTAAACAATCAATTGTCCCACCATTCTTCATAATCATCCAATTTTTTTAATCAAAACGTCTATATAAGGATGTTTCCAGTTAATTTTTGAAGAAGAAAAATGCCATAGTGATGGGCATTTTTTGGTTGGCGTGTGGCTATTAAAGGCTAATTATAAAGGCACTGTCCTTTTTGATCAGGGCTAGCCCGGATTGGGGCTAGCCCAGATTTTTTTGTATTTTATTCAGGATAGTCCATTTTTTTGATTTTGGGCTGTCCCAAAGTAAAATTCTCCTAAACCCAAATTTTTTCTCTCATTTGCAAATTTTTTTTCTCTCTTCCTAAACCTTAACTCCTCTCTTCTTCTTCTTCCTCTTCTCCTCCACCATTTCTCCATCCCCAAGCAAGAAGTTAATTTGAAAATTCCTAGAAATTTCTTCCACCCTAGAAATTTTCTCTTCTTCTTCCTCTTCTCTTCCAAATTTCCTTCTCAAGGAGATCGATGGCACCCAAATTCTTTCTCTATTTGTTTCCAAAATCCTAGAAATTAAATTGAAAAATTCAAACATCCATTATATTGTTTATTTCAATTGTCTGTAGCCCATTTGAATTAAACTACATTCGGAGTGGAAAATTACCCATTTAAATTAAACACAAGTATGCACGAACGAGAAAACTGTGCGTCGACCAGGACTGCCCAATTTTCTGGCAGTCCTAAAAACTGAATGGACTGCCAGAAAACTGGGCAGTCCTAAGTCACAACATGTGAAACAAAGGACTGCCCATTTTTCTGGCAGTCCTTACTGTATTCAGGACTGCCAGAAAATTGGACAGTCCTACATACAGTAAGGACTGCCAGAAAAATGGACAGTCCTTTGTTTCACATGCTGTGACTTAGGACTGCCCAATTTTCTGGCAGTCCATTCAGTTTGTTGGACTGCCAGAAAATTGGGTTATAACTTTATGTTATGGTCAGAGAAAGAAGAAGAGTATTCTAATGGGCAAGGTACACCCTACTAGAGAAGTGTTATCTCTCTCTCTTGCTTGGTGTTGACGTTTTTACTTGTATTCGACACCGAGTTCCGATGAGAGAGAGAAAAGAGATTTTTTTTTTTTTGGCATCACCACTCCTTTTTCACTTCTTCCCTTTCTAACTCTTTGACATGTGAAGAAGAGAAAGCCCTAAGGAATAGGCATTTTTTGATAGCCACACACCCCTCACTACTTAGGGTGGTAGCTGCCACTGGCTGGCTATTACCGTCGTGGACAAGCTTTACTGCCCATTGACTAAGCACAATCAATGACATTCATTCTCCAGTCATCTGACTGCCATTTACATGGCTTATATTATATATATGAGTAACAACCACCCTTCATGGGTTGCTACCTCAATTACAAAGAGTTATTTCTCCTTTTTATCCAAGTTTTTTAAGAAATGTTTCTAACTACAACACCTTATCAACACGCTTTACAACTAAGGTTAACGATCTGCGATTGCGTTTCAAAAGAACGAGTAGGTAGATCTAACATTTTCTCTTCTGTAGCCAACATAAAGCTCTTCATAGCGGCACAAAAAGTTTTTTGAGAACTAACTTTGACTACCTAATGCAGCAACAACAATCAGGAGGAGCTCCGCGGAATGAAGCAACCCCACAAAAAAAATTTCTGAAGAAAATACCACAAAAATCAAGCAATCTACTTGAAGTAGGCACCTTGGAAATCCGTAGGTTTTATAATTTGTGGAAGATTGCCCGCAACAAACTAGCACTAAAAACTTATAGATTTTGGGGGCTTTTCCCAAACCCCCACTAGGAGCGCTACCCCCTCGACCCCCGCCTGCTGAGCGATCTATTAGACCCCATCCGAAGCTTCGTCCTCCATGAGCCCACCTTGAACACGTAGTTCTACTAATTTGCGGTACTTTACTATGGTTGTAAGATTTTATCTTTAAGCAACCAGTGTACTTGGTGAAGGTTGCTTAATCTTGCATAATAGGGAAGCACTTGATGCAACCTAGCAAGTCAAATTGAAGCTACAAGTTTACAGATAAGTGCACTTGGTGCCGTCCTTAGCTAGTTTGTTTGCTGATATTACCTTTGTTGCATGAATTATCAACGAAACTTGTACAACTTATATTAAACTCGGGTAGATCATGTATTTTGACTCCATTATTGATAGCGTTACGATAGCCTGAAGGTCAACTTTCAACTTGTTGGAAAATTCGTAAGTGTGTATATATAGCCTATAGTTGATCTTTTCTTATCCAAGTTACCAACATAATCTACATCCACATAGTCCTACTATTGACTCGATCCATGTTCTAATTCGTGAAACAACAAACTGAAATCCTTACTGCTCCATAGTAGCCTTTTAGATACCGTAGTATCCATGTTCTTTCGCATCTTCGAGTTGCCGCAATTTCCATATACTAAATATATCCCAAATTGTAGGGTAAAGTGCATTTAAACCCCTCTTAGATGTCACGAAATGGCAAATAAAGACATCTTGATTTAGAAAACCCAGTTAGAGGCAAAAATGCTTAAAACACCCCCTAATCCCACTTTTCTGTTAACCGCTGTTAATTCTTGGGTGAAGTGACCCAACTACCCCTGAGATATAACCAAAAGGAGTGGACCGTCGTTTCATTTCTCAACTCTCTCTCTCACTCTCCCGCCTCGCTCTCTCTCGTTCTCAACTCTTTCTCCCCCGTTCCAAACCCTAAATTTCTTCCCAAACCCTAAATCTGTTCCCAAACCCGAAATCAGTTCGCAAACCCTAAATCGGTTTGCAAACCCTAAATTGATTTGCAAACCCTAAATCGGAGTGGAGCTTATTAGGGTATTCTCGTACCGGTACTTTCTAAAACCCTAGTTCTCAGAATTTTACTACTCTTTCTCTGAAAATTTTGAGAAAAAATGCACGAATGATGTCTGCATGTAGTGTATGACTTGTTAAATTTCTGTATTTGTTGAAAAAAATTCATGCATGATGTCTGTCTATAGTATATTTGTTAAATTTTTGAAATTTTTGAGAAGAAATGCATGAATGATGTCTTTTTGTATTGTATGAGTTGTTAAATTTCTGAATTTGTTGAGAAAATTGCATGCATGAGGTCTGATTCTGACATCACATATGAATCTTCAATCTAATTCATGTGGAATGCGCCTCTGATATGTCTTTATATCACATATGAATGGAATGCGCCTCTGATATGTCTTTATATCAAGAATGGAGGCATTAGGAACTTATTGCTAGAGCATGTCTTTATAATTTCTGATATGTCTTTATAGTTTCTTCCTAGAGCATGTGTACCCAATCTGTACAATTGCTATACTTGCAAGTCTGCAACTGTTCTGAAACTAGAATGATAATGTTTCTGACAATTGCTAGGAACTTATTCTCAGTACCCCTATTGTCTATTTGTCTGTTTGTCTATATGTTTGTCTCTATGTTGTCTATATGTTGTCTATTTGTTTATATTGTCTGTTTGTCTATATGTTTGTGTATATATTGTCTATATGTTTGTCTATTTGTCTGTTAGTTATGTTATAATTGTTGTTGCCTGTGTGTGTGTGCAGAGGGATTAATGGATACGAAGTATGTTGTTAATATGTTTGTGGGGGGAGATTTTAGTGTTGATAACCAATATGTGGGGGGTATGACATTAGAACTGAAAGAATGTGTGGGTAGAGATGAGATGTGCTGGTTTGATCTTGATGGGTTATGTGCATCTGCTGGGGTCCAGGCTCCATGTGAAATTTATTATTTTGATCCTGTAGATGGAAGTAAGACTCACATATTGGGTGACAATGATATATTGAGCTTTTTTGAAAAGTTTCCAACCCCTTGTCTTATCAAATTTTATGTACTGGGGAAGCTTGTTGAGTCACTCATTGACTATGGTGAATATGTTATTATTACTGAGTTTACAACCACCAGATTTGTCTGTGGTCCTTCTGAAGCAGCTGATGAGATTGATGTGCAGTTGGGTGATGATTTTTGGGCCAATATAGACTTGACTGGGCCTGCTCAAGCTGATGAAGATGTAGAGTTAGGATCTGGGCCTCCTCAACATGTACAAGATGAAGGGACTGCTGAAAATGAAGGCAATGTTGAGAATGAAGACAATGTGCATGAAGAAAGACATGAAGATGTGGATGAAGAAGCAGTTGGCTATGACTTTAGTAGTTTTGTCCAACATGAAGACATTGACCAAGACTCTGAATATGCTCCCAGTGATGAGTTGGCTAGTGTACACTCCTCAGAAGAAAGTTTTGATGATGAGGATGAAGGGACTGCTCATGCAGAGCCTGTAGTGACCCAAAAAAGGTTGGTTAGGGAGGAAAATGTGGCTCTTCATGTAGGGCAGAGGTTTGCTTCACATACAGAATTCAGAAGTGCATTAAGGCTCCATGCCATAAAGAACAAGTACAATATCAAGTGGGTGCACAATGAAACAAAGAGGGTGACAGCTAGATGTGCAAATGATGCTTGTCAGTAGAGGATTCATGGGAGTGTTTTTGGTGGTCATAGGAATTTTGTATTGAAGAAGTTCATGTCTGACCATTCAAAGGACTGTGTTAAGGTGGACAGCAATAAACAAGCTACTGCCACATTCCTTGCAAACAGATATGTACACAGATTCATGAATGATCTAGACTGGAAGTATGCTGGGTTTAGAACCCACATTGCAGAAGATTTAGAGATTGACTGTTCAAGACACAAAATTGCAAGGGCAAAGAAGAAGGCATTAGAGTTGATTGAAGGGAATGCCCAAGACCAATATGCTTACATTAGGGAGTATGCAATACTGGTGATGTCTACCAATCCTGGGAGTGTTGTTAGGGTCAAAGGAGAATTAGAGCAAGATGGAAAGTCTACCAGATTTGTGAGGGTGTTCTACACTTTGAAGGCTGTGATAAAGGGTTTTAAAGAAGGTTGTAGACCATTCATTGGTCTGGATGGGTGTTTTCTGAAGACTGAGTACAAAGGGCAACTTCTTAGTGCAGTGGGAAGAGATGCTAACAACAGTTTTTTCCCTATTGCTTGGGCTGTTGTGGAGATAGAAAATAAGAAAACTTGGAACTGGTTCATGGATCAACTATTGGATGCACTTGGCATAGATGGAAATGCAATCACCTGGATTTCTGATAGACAAAAAGGCCTACTGGATGTTTTTCACAATCTTCTTCCTAATGCAGAGCACAGATTTTGTGTTAGGCACATATATGACAACTTCAAGAAGAAACATCCAGGGTCCAAGTTGAAGTATCTCCTGTGGGAAGCTTCAGAGGCATACACTTTAATTGATTTTGAGAAAGCAATGAATAAGATCATGAAAGTGAGCAAGGAGGCCTATGAATGGTTAGATAAACTTCCTGCAGGCCAGTGGTCAAAGCATGGGTTCTCAACAAATTCTAAGTGTGAGCTGTCAAGCAATAATATGTGTGAGTCATGGAACAAGCACATATTGAAAGCAAGGGACAAGCCCATTATCTTTCTTCTAGAAACTATAAGAAGATTGCTCATGGTAAGGTTCCATGAGAAGAGAGAAAGAATGGGAGATCATGATGGGGTCCTTGTTCCTAAAGTAATGAAAAAACTTGAAGAAGCCAAAGAGGGTGCAAAAAAATGTATGGTTATTACTTCTGGGTTCAATAAATTTGAAGTGAGCCAGAGAGGACTTAATGAGGCAGTGGACTTGGAAGCAAGGAGCTGTACCTGTAGAGTTTGGCAACTCACAGGTATTCTATGTGACCATGCAGCTGCATGTATCAAGAAGAAGAGGCACTCTATTGATGACTATGTAGACAAGTGCTATCACAAGTCTACTTACTTGAAGGCTTATGCAGAGGCAATCAACCCTCTTTCAATGAGGAATCTAAGACAACTTAAAAATGTTGTACCCATGATACCCCCTGTGATCCATGTCCAAACTGGGAGAAGGCAAAAGAAGAGAAAGAAACAAGATGATGAAAGAATGGCTAAGAAGGAGAGTGGAAATGTCATGACTAGAGCTGTCACGCCCCGCTCCCGTAGGAGCGATCGTCCTCGCTAAGGCGTGATGCCGTACGGGCCTAGGTTGCGCCCGTGCAAGGCCAAGTCCAGAAACGGCCGATTTGAGCTAGGCCACAGAGTCGCACAGAGTGTCCCCAATTGCAGCGGAAAGTAAACGAACACACAAGTTGAATACGAAATCAAACTCTTTATTAATATTCGAGAAGTTACAAGCGGCGCTAGGCCGATATTACAAGTCGCTCAAGCTCTCTCTCTCTGAAACATAAAAGGCGTGCCAAGTGGCTTACAAGATGGAATGATACATGGCGATGTTCCAATACATTATGTCCTGTATATGGTGCTCCCGCTCATTGCAACGCTCCAAGGCTCGAGAAATAGCTTCGCGCCTTAGCACGTTCGAGGAAAGCTCCGCACCCGCCGACGTTTCCTGCTTTCTGCAAGCAAACTATGGGGTTATCAGTACATTGTTATGCACTGGTGGGGAGGCTAGCTCGCCCACAACGCCATCATTACCAAACACGTTCCATTTACTTTTGTGCATATCTATCATTCATTGTCTTTCTAATCTTGCCTTAGGATCAATTTCATGGCATATGTCATAACCTATCCCGTGTTGCCAAATTCAAGTGTCGCATGGAAATACATACACGACTTACCCATACTTACCGTCCGGCCTTCCCTGTCCAAAGTAAACCAAGTTAGACAACGGTTCAATAATTCAACTTAACATGATTCACGTAAACATTCTAGTGCCAAGGGCGTGTTCCTGCCTTAGATTTTAACGCGTCGTAGGCATGTTTTCCAGTTTATTTACACGAAGTACTCCTTATCATTGGGTGCATTACATTTCAAGCCTATACGTAAGGCGCTTCATTCAATTAACTTTAGACTACTTTGATTTCAATGCAAGGGCTTGCACGTGGATCGCCACCAGCAAGCCCACTTAATCTATATGCACCGGTCGCTGGCATGACAAGCCATTTTGGACATTTCCCCTTGGTATTTCTCAACTTAGCGTAGGGTGATGGCTGGTACACCCCGTTAAGTCTCTTGAAATACCCTGCACTTACGTCCCCCGGTGCCCAAGCCCGCACCAGGCAGCCCGTAAGCCCCGACTTTTGATTCTGCCTAGGCCGGCCACGGTATACTCCACACAACGCCCGTGCCGCAGAATCCTTTCACTACTACGGCCACAGCATACGCCACCCCTCGCTCGTACCGTTTGTCCACGACCATTTCGTATTATCTTGTTATTTAACTTAATGGCTATCTCCGAGCCGTAGGCTAACCCTTAGCCTTAATGCGTTATCGACCAGGTTGGCGTCCGTGCAGCGCGGGTAGCGAGCCCCGATGCACGTGCCCGTCACACCTGTCGCTAACCATTCTTTCTTTTCTTATCTTTTCTTCATTCTTTCTTTTCTTTCTTTCTTTCACTTGTTCATTCGTTTATCGATTCATTCACGTATTCATTCATTCATTCATTGATTCGTTGATTTATTCATTCAAGCATTACGCAACTCCTCATACGGGAGTCGCCTTGGCGACCCATCGGTCCCATAGCCTTTCAGTGTCGCTATACTCTACTCGGAACGACTATATTGATAGCCTTCCCGTTCATTGTTGTAAGCCATTCATTGTTTCATTGTTGGACGCATAAGGAGCATAAACGTAAGCTTGTGCCGTAGCACGAGCATGGAGCGCGGGCGAGAGTTCTCTTACTTTTCCATGTTCCTTTCCATATTCTATACAAGCATACAAGTTGGGATTATTCCCTTAGCTAGGTGCATTGAGTCATTTATTAGCATGCACGGGGTTATCGCCTAGCGATTTTCGTGATAGTGTCCGTATTATTATGTGTCTAGGCTAAGCAGAGACGGGTTCATCGGAGCCACCCACCTTAGCGATGTTTGCATCGGCCGAGCGATACTCCGAGCGTGCCTTTGATAGTCTAAGTCTGGATTCATCTTGACGGGCCAATGCAAGTCTTGCATCGATTCGCATCGATACTTCATCGGGTCGAAGCAACTCTTCGGGTCGACGGCTCGTTTTTGAGTCGTTGCACTTGCCGTTTGAATCGGCGTTCCGCTAGGGCGGAGCGGGTCACTACAAGAGCCACTGTCACCTGTGGCAACTGCAAGCAGTTAGGACACAACTCAAGAGCATGCCTAAATCCTTTCAAGGAGAGGGAGAGAGTGCCAAAAGGCAAACCAGGTAGGCCTAAGCTACCAAGGTCATCTCTACATGCGTGTGTTGATAATCCAACACCACATGTTCAAGGAAATGTGGACCATAATTCTGATAGTGTTGCAAGGGGGGAATGTTAGCTCCCAAAGGTACGTATTTGCATTTTAATCATTTTAAATTTGTTGCAGTTTCATTGGTGAATATTGCCAGTTTATATTGTTGAAAGTTTATATGTTGTAGACAAGGACAGGGTCCTTATCATATTTGTTACTCTTTTTTAATTTTTGTTTGTCTATACATTTGTCTCTCATAGGTTGTAGACAAGGACAGGGTCCTTATCATTTTGCTGACCCTATTTGAAATGTGGCAATGATGAATTCGAGTTATGTGAGTATATGGATATATGTGGCAATGATTAATTGGGACCCTTTATGCTCTGTTTGTGGGGTCTTTATCATTTTGGGGCTCTGTCTGTGGGGAGCATGATGTTGTCCCTGCCTCATTAAGTGGGGTGCTCTGACTGTGGGGAGCATGATGTTGTCCCTACCTCATTTTGTTATGCTAAATGTTGCTGTGGGGTCTTTATCATTTTGGTGACCTGTTATCCTTTACTCACTAACTCATCTGAGCCACTGTCCCTACCAAGTTTATCATTTTGCCATGCTGAATGTTGCTGTACGAGGCACTGTTATTTTGGTCTTGCTGCTGTCCCTACCAAGGTTTGTCATGCTACACACAGGACCCTGCTACACATGTTCATAACACTTCTTCATTTCAGCACTGACCATTTATTCTTCCTTTTTTCCTGCAGTATTGCTTAATGCTGCTGTAGGAGGCACTATTTGGATGTGCAGCTTTTGAACTCTTAAGAAATGAATGACATGAATGGATGTAATTAAGTAGTAGTCAACTCACATGTTCTTGTACAAATGGATGAAATGTTGTTGAAGGAAGTTTATATTATGCTGTGGATGAAATGAATGGATGAACATTGGTGAATATTGCCAGTTTATAATGTGTTTAAGTAGTTGCCAGTTTATATTGTTGCATTGGTGAATATTGCCCGTTTATTTTGTTGCAGTTACATTGGTGAATTGCTAGTTTATATTGTTCAAAGTTTATATGTTGATGAACCAGTTTATAGTGAATATTGCCAGTTTATTGAAGAAAGTTTGATGAACCAGTTTATGTTGTTGCAGTTACATTGGTTAATATTTTGATTTTGATGTCTGTTTAAAGGGTGGATATGTTGATGAATTGATTTTGATTTTGATGGCAGTAGTTTGATGAACCAGTTTATGTGTTGAGAATGAAGATTTGATTTTGATTTCCAAATGTTGCAGTTCACTTGCAGAGCTTGCAGTTCAATTGATGCTCAGTTGGCTAGTTTACATTGGCAATTTCCAAATGTTGCTTGGATTGGAAACTTTTCTTGTAAATCTTGATACAAATTTTAATTTGCAGCTCACTGCAGTTTACATTGGCAGTTCATTTGCAGCTCACTGCAGTTTACATTGGGTACAATACTTGAATTGCAACTGCAAATTCATCACATACGTATTTCTTAAACGAATAACTTAAATAGTACTAAACATGTCAAAAAACCTAAAATAAATTGCAACATATGTATGTTGAAGCATGGTCTGGATTCAGTTGCTGCCACCGCCTCTGTCGATCCTCTTGGAATAGGCTGTAAACCTTGGCCTCGATGCTCCTTTACTTCTTTCATTAAATTCCACATAAGAATTTGATAGTGTTCTGAAAGTTTCTCATCCTCCCATAGTAGAAAACCACAAGAATTTGTTGGATAATTTGCACACCCGTAAAATCTTCTTCCAGGATTGGTTGGTGTCCATGAAGTCTTCAGTGGACTAATTAATCCACAATAGCAACAAATTGTTCTTCCGTAATTCCTATTTGGACGTCTTGAGAACGAAGATTGAGAGCTACTAGCCATAATTTGCAGTTGGATTGGATATCTGTAGGTAAGAAAAAATTTCAACACATTAAATTATAGCAAATAAGTAAAATAAAAAGGAATAAAGAAAAAAAATTAAACGTTATTTTCCCTACAGCCTACCGGATTAATAGGTAGAAAATAGAAAGTGTGTGGTTTAAGTGAATGTTTCAAACAACTTTTCACTATGCTACATATAGAGAAGGAATAGAATAGCTGATGTGCCCAACGGTCAAATGGAGGGGTATTTTGGGGAGTTGAATAATTTCTCTCTCCTTAATTTGGTTGATAACGGCTACTTTTGACGTTAATTTGACGGAAATGGGTATTGTGCTCAAAACAGGGTTTGCGGGAGGTGCAAACCGCATAAAATTTCTAAAAGGTCTTAATTTGCTAACGAGGCAACTCTAAGGAGGGTTTAAATGCACTTTACCCCAAATTGTACAACGCAACCTGAGAAAATAAAAATAAAATAAAATAAGTTATCCACACACACACACACACACACACACACACACACACACACACACACACACACATATATATATATATATATATATATATATATATATGTGTGTGTGTGTGTATATATATATATATATATATATATATATATATATATATATATATATATATATATATATATATATATATATATATATATATAACTCCCCAGGCCGAAACAGCAGAGCACGTTCTTCTCTCTGGAGATCTTGCCTCTCAGTTGTGGAACAGCCTCTCCAGAAAATGCCACCCGAACCTTCAGGCTAGGGGCTTCAACGATCTTCTAGCTAAGTGGAACCTCTCACATGGGCACCAGATCGTCGCAGCCACCAGCATTTGGGTTCTCGGAAGAATATGAACAAATACAGATATGAAGAAAGACAATACAATTCCTCTCAACTTTTCAGAGAGGTTCTCAGACAAATAAGCAAAATCAGCATCTGCTGCTCTCACTCTAAGAGCAGCTTTTGGAGGATGCTGGATTACCCTTAGTCTAGTCTTGTAGCCGGTTTTGAGTTTTTTCTTCTGTCCGCGCGAGTCGCGCTATTCTGTATAGGCATTGGCATTTGTGCCTGATACATCTATAAAGTTTTTCTTCTTTATATATATATATATATATATATATATATATATATATATATATATATATATATATATATATATATATATATATATATAATGCACTTTTTCCCCTCTCCAACCATGGATTAAAGTCTGCAGAAACATAAACATGTTCTTTCCTCTATATTTATGTACTTTCCCCCCACTTCAAATGGATTATAAATAAGCATAAATATAAACCAGCTCTTTCATGTCTTAAAATATATTTAGAAACCATTTTAATTATATCCAAAAATCTAAATTACATGTATTATATTTACTAGTCAATTCACGTACGTTGCACGTACCAAAAATCCCATGATATTGTTGAATAATTAGATAAATTTTAAATTATATTAAAATATTATAAATATGATTTGAAAATATTTTAATTAGAATTTGTTATAGATATATTTTTATAATTTTTGATATGTGTTTAATTAGATAATACCATGTACTAGTTTAAATATCATTTGAATATTGAATATATTTTAGGATTTGTTATATGTTCAGGTAGTTAGAAGAATTTTAGAATTTTTTTTTTGGTCTAAACTACGTAAGGAGACATGTTGTAGTTAAAAAAAACTTTAAATTTTATTTATCTATTAATTAATGGAGGATATACATACGACTCAAATGGCTTATTTTTGAGCTGTTTTCAAGCCACATTATAATAGTAAAGATGATCTATATTATGTCAAATTATGTACATTTTAATTATATCCAAAATCTAGAAATCTAATTGTTAGCCCAATGATTGTATCATATTTTTGAATATAGCTAATTGATTAAGTTTAACATAATGATGTCACTAATATTCATGTAATCACTATCATGTTACTACTTAAACTTAGCATTGTATTGCTATATAAATTTTTAGTTTGATTACCATATAAATTTTTAGTGGTGATTTTTATTATGCTGCACACACGCACTCTATTCACCCCCCATCTAGAGAGGCTCAACGATCCTACACTAATTACTTGTATTATATTTATATCTACATTATGTCAAATTATTTAATGTAAAAATAATTGATAAAAATAGCAAAAATCTAATTTCATGTATTATATTTATAACGTAACATAAACAATTTATGACATGTCAAAATATATATGCTTTCATTGAGATTTGAACTCAAGACCTCCCGCTTACTAAACGGGTGCTCTAACCAACTGAGCTATGAAAGCACATTTTTAATTTTGTTAATACCACTAAAATCTAACAATAAGTGTTAAATAAAAGTACACGAGAATCAAGTATGATACAATAAACATCACACCAATATTTGGATATCATTTGTAAAATAACTAAAAGAACCAATTAGTTGTTTTTGTCCAAAATGGACGACCAGTTTTAGATGGTAGGATCAGTTCTCGAAAGTTAGAAAATTATTTAAAATTACTCTAAAAATCCATAATTTTCCCCTCTACGTAGAGCCAAAATATGCGCATTGTTGTAACTCATCTCATCATGGTGAATCATGGTGACTCTTCATTTTGTAACTTCTAAGTGACCTTTCATTATGTAACTCCCAACCTCTCTCTTCCTATATAAAGAGAGGTTGGGATGGCTTGTAGATAGATTGATACACATTGAGATATATTGATATACATTGAGAGGTTGAGCTAATTGTTCACACAACACGTTATCAGTACTTTGCTCGTGCAACGCCGGAGACCCGACGTACTGCTCGCCTCGCCGTCCGCCGACCGTTGCTCCGCGCGCACCCCGTCGCTCGTCGTCGATCCCGCGTATCCGCGCGGGTCCTGTCCGATTCCGCGGTTTTCGTACAACGACGGTAACCCTTAATTTCTTCTTAAGAATATTTTCTAAGAAATATTTGCTAGTAAACTGATTCAACAAGAATATTTTTCTAAGAAATATTTGGTAGTGAAATATTTTTCCGGACAGTAAATTTTTTTTCCCTAACAGAGAGTACAGAAAAATATAATATGACATTGGTGACAAATATAGTTCATAGATATTCTCTTGTCTGTACATATACAAAGTTAGAAGACTCCCGGGGAGAAGTTGTAAAAAGAATACATTGAGTTTCTCTCATCATAGATTTTCCATAACATACTTGCCTGATGCAAAGTTACTATTGTTAATAGTCGTGCATAGTCTTTCACATTTAGAGAAATATGCTGACTCACATACTGCATTGAAGGTGCCATGCTATGTTTCTTTCAAAATGTAAATAATAAGCATCTTTCCCGAAATATCAGTTTTGACTAACATGTTTCTATTTTTTTTCTTAAAAGAAGTTATCTATTTCATTTTCAGTATGCAGCAAAAGAACTTCAGAAAATAAATTTTGCTTATGATTTTTAACTTTGCTATAATCTAGCCTTTAGCATACTAGTTTTTTTTTGAAAAAAAAAATTTGTTAGTTAATTTCTGAGGAAATAAATTTTTGATGGCAAATTTTCATGTTGAAAAAGAAAATTTAGATGCTAACATTTTTTTTGGTAATGATGGATTTTGAGCGCCCCGGCGAGCGCCACAGTGCCATCTATGCCCCGACAAGCACCTCAGTAGCATTTTTTTTCTTTATGTTACTCAGTGAATTATTGTAACAGATGGGTAGTAAAAATTGTATTTTTTCCCCCCTATTTTTTTGGCGTCGCTTCATTAGACGTCGAAAAAATAGTTGACATTTTTTTTTGGTGCCGCTTGCTTAGGCACCAATTCTTTTGTGTGTTGTTGCCTACTTATGTTGTACGTTTTTTTAGCGTAATGGCGTGGAAATTGAAAAATTGTCTTGGCTACATAAACAAATTCTGGCACCGCCAAATTTGGGCCTCCCAAAAATAACCTTTTTGGTTAATAATTTTTCAAAGGCAATGCTCATTTTGAGCACGCACTAAATTGTCACCTATTTTGCACAGTTCGCAAATAGCGTGAATTTCTTGAAAAATCTTATTTATTCTTACATTTGACAAAAATTTTACGAAGTCTCTCCGAATAGGCTCACCTATTTGGGTATGATGTCAGAAAGAACTTGGGACTTGGTTTTTAAGTGGTCCCCGGTGACCCTCCTCCCTCATTTTCTCGCCTTTTCATATTCACGTAGAGCTACTGAAAGGGGTTGACCGAATATTATTTTTTGCTCAAATTGTATTTATAATTATGCATTTTTGCAAGAAACTTATTGACCTCTCTATATCGGCCCGTCGATCGATATAAGATAATTTTTAAAAAAAAATCGTTTTTGCAAAACCGTTGTTTTTATTTACGATTATTTGTTGTTGCTTATACAAACCAAATCCATATAAACCTGTCGTTTTATATGTTGACTGATCAAGATTTTTTCTCCTGTTGTAGAAAAATGTCGATCAAGATTGATTTTTCCATCCTTGAAGCCTCTGGCAAGAACTACTTGGACTGGACGCAAGACATCCAGAACCATCTAGATGCGCAGGGCCTCTTGGACGTCATCTATAACGAGAAAGAGCGTGAAGTGGAAGTCACTCGCTCAATGAACGCCAAAGCGATGATTCTATTCCGCAGGCATTTATCTGACGCCATGAAGTCGGAGTTCATTGAAATCTCCTCGCCGAAGACGCTATGGGACTCTCTAAAAGAGCGCTTCGACCACCAGAAGACCATATGGCTACCTGAAGCACGCCATGACTGGTTGAACCTGCGCTTCCAAGACTTCAAGAGTGTAACTGATTACAATAATGAAGTCTGCAGGATTCGATCACTTCTCCAATACTGCGGTGAGATATTAACCGACAGTGATCTATTGGAGAAAACATACACCACATTTCCTTTCACTCACAACTTGCTCCAAAAGCAATACCGTCAGTCTAAGTTCACCAAGTTTTCCGAGCTCATCACCCAGCTTTTACTAGACGAGAAGAACAATCTCATTTTAATGAGAAACAATAATTCTCGTCCTGCTGGAACAAAGGCAATTTCAATGCCTGATGCAAACGCTCTCCGTGGACCAAATCCACGATGGAAACGAGACAAGGGCCAGTCGTCCCAGCCAAGGAACAGAGGCGAGTTTAAGTCTCGCCACCCAAAGTGAAGTTCTAACAAGAACCAAGGACCTTTGACTCCTAGGCAGTCTCATGGTAAGAAACAACGGGCCAGTCGTCCCAAAGCGAGAGTGGAAGGCCAAGCGCCTACTCTCTGCTACAAATGTGGTGCTTATGGTCATATGCAACGGACTTGCAGGGCGACCCCCCAAGAAGTTGATAACTATCACAAGGGGCACCGGGCCGAAGCAAATCTGGTCAACGAGTGCAAAAATCTAAATCTTGAGACCCCCGATTTTGTAGCAGAAATGGAAGAATGAATCTCCATTATCTCTCTATATTTGATTTAAGTCATAAAACTTTTGGTGGTTTGTATTTTCTGTTTTCTCGATAAATTAAAGTTCTATTTCGAGCACTTTTCTCAAACGTGTGACAAACTTTAATTTTCTTTACTTATAGGCATGGACCACGGGGCAGTAGATTGTCTGGTTGATAGTGGAACGACTCACACTATCTTGAGAGATAAATCATACTTTATCTCCTATACGCCTAAAGTAACCTCAGTGACAACCATTTTGGGACCCTCAACCCTTGTTCAAGGTTTTGGCAAAGCCCATTTTTCGTTGTCCAATGGTACTCCCGTTGAAGTATCAGAGGCCTTATATTCTCCAAGGTCCAGTCGTACCTTACCGAGTTTTAAGGATATTCGAGAAAACAGATTTCATGTTGAAACTGCTCGAGAACATGGCTTCGAGTATCTTTTCATTACCTCCACTCAGTACGGCCAAAAGCGTATCTTGGAGAAGTTGAAATGTCTTTCAAGTGGTTTGTATCTCACTACGATACAACACATCGAGAGTAATCTCATCATTCGCCGAGCGCCAGTTGATGAGAGGACTTTTATGCTATGGCATGACCGGCTGGGTCATCCGGGTCAAAATACGATGCTTCGCACTATGAATGCATCACATGGGCATCCTCTTGGAGGAAAGAATTTCGTTATAAATCTGAAAAGCCTATGCCAAGCTTGCTCGATTGGGAAGACGAATCTCAAGCCACTCCATGTGAAACCTACGAGATTGGTTTCCCAATTCCTTGAGAGAATTCATGGAGATATTTGTGGACCAATCCAACCAACATGCGGACCATTTAAATACTTCATGGTTTTGGTTGATGCATCGACTAGATGGTCACACGTAGTGTTGTTGTCCACCCGAAATGTAGCGTTTCCTAAACTCCTCGCCCAGATCATTAAGTTAAGGGCTCACCATCCGGATTATCTGATAAAGTCTATTAGACTTGATAATGCCGCGGAGTTTACATCGAAGACTTTCGATGATTATTGCATGACTTTAGGAATAAATCTTGAATACCCTGTTGCGTATGTTCATACCCAAAATGGCCTAGCGGAAGCTTTTATAAAGCGACTGCAAGTGATAGCGAGGACCTTGGTTATGCGCACCAAACTCCCACTATCTGCATGGGGCTATGCAATTTTACACGCTGCAAATTTGGTCCGTCTGAGGCCCATGGCCACCCAACCACTTTTCGCGTACCAACTGGTTACTGGATGTGAGCCTGACATCTCACATTTACGCGTGTTTGGGTGCCAAGTCAATGTTCCAATTGAGCCAATAAGGCGTTCAAAATTTGGACCTCAGAAGCGAAGGGGAATATATATCGGTTATAACTCCCCGTCCATCATTCGCTATTTAGAGCCCTTGACAGGCGATCTCTTTACCGCGAGACATGCGGATTATGACTTTGATGAGGCAATATTTCCGTCGTTAGGGGGAGAAATGCACGCTAACGTTGATGAGGAACGACGTGAATTAGCGTGGCATGTGCCCGCTTTTGCTCATCATGATCCCCCCTCTGCACATAGTGATAAGGAAGTGCAGAGGATTCTAGGTCTGCAAGATATTGCAAATTAAATGCCAGACGCATTTAGCGACCTAGAAAAAGTTACGAGATCAATTATACCTGCTGCAAATGTGCCTGCAAGGATAGACGTCCCTGAGAGACGCCATGTTCCTGTGAAACATGTTGCTCCGGTCGAACCCGCTGAGCAAAGGACGCTGCCATCGGCCGTCCAGTCCGCCGCTATTCCCAAGAAGAAGGGAAGACCGGTTGGTTCCAAAGATGTTCTGTCCCGGAAGCGGAGAAATCTTGTTAAAAGCATTTTGCCACATGAGATCATTAAGAATCACGACGATGTATTAGAAGAGCGCGTTCCAGATGAAACGCCTATTCCTAATCATGCCGATAACCTCGAAATATCTGTCGAGTATGCTAGCTTAGACGATATTTTGAAGCGAAATGAAACTGTCATCGATGATGTGTTCATATACTCAGTGGCCACTGACATTATGAACAATGATGACATGGAACCTCGTAGTGTTGCCGAGTGTCAACGACGAACGGACTGGTCACAATGGAAACAAGCAATCCAGGCTGAACTAGACTCCTTAGCGAAAAGAAGCGTGTTTGGACCTGTTGCTCCAACACCACCCAATGTTAAACCAGTTGGTCACAAATGGGTTTTCCTAAGGAAGCGTAATGAGAGAAATGAGATTGTGCGATAAAAGGCTCGCCTTGTGGCACAAGGCTTCTCACAACGCCCTGGAATTGATTATGAGGAGACGTATTCTCCGGTTATGGACGTCATAACGTTCCGCTACTTAATTAGTTTAGTAGTTTCCGAAAAACTGAATATGCAGCTCATGGATGTGGTCACAGTCTATCTCTACGGGTGTCACGACCCGTTATCCAAATTATTGGGCCGGGCCGAGTCATGTCCAGCCTGTGCTTGAGATAAAGCACAGTAAGCTATTCTAGAAATAACAAGATAAGGCTAAATGTGCTAACAGTTCTATAAGTGAATAAAAGTCATAAATGCTCCAAACACAAAAGTCGTCTCATATAGTAAAATATCCAAAGTACAAGTCTGAAATGTAAAACTGGATACATGTCCAGTTACAAAACACGTAGTCTAATACATGACTACTCTCAAAAGTCTAAAGCGAAAAGACAACTAGGCGAGGTTCCCCGCAGGAACATCCTCGTAAAGCAAAGCCGGGTCCTCAGCAGTATCTCCATAATATGAGTCGCAGAGTAACTCCTCCTCAGTAAGGACACCTACAACGTTATCCTGTCAGGACGGGAGCAAGTACTAAATCTAACAAACATATAATACTGATCATGTCATGAAAGGAAATGACATATCATGTTTGTTCAGTTTTAGGTATATTTTATCATGGCAATAAATATTCATTTTAAAGTTTAAAACTGTAGTAGGTGAGTGATCAGTCAATAGGTAATCAGGATGTACAGCGGTACATATCAATTTTCTGATGTGCACATACGTACACATAACGGCATTGGTGTATATTCATACACAAATGCGGGACCAGACATACGACACAGATACATATAGAATGTTACGGTGCTCGGTAAATACATACGGAGAAGGGGGTCATGATCACGTACACTACTAGCAGTTTTCCTTTAATCCGTTATTTAAGCATGTGAGAGAGATATGAAAAGTAGCTTAAACATGGCAGAGACTGAAAGTAATACAACATGTAAAGTTCTAACTTGCTACCCCAAGGATCAGCATTTAACATGGTTGGTGAATCACAGTTTATGGTTTATAGCAGTATGTAAAGTTTGTAGAAAGTACTTGCCTCTAGCAAAGCAAAGCAAAGCAAGCTGCGATAAAAGTGCTATAGATGCCTGGTAACTCGTCACTGTAGAAATAAATATATAAACTTAGTCTTTACACTAAACTAAAATGCTAAGACACTAATTGGTGAAACACGACTTGTGATTGGGCACCTAGCCAAAATGATGATTTTAGCATAGGAGACCAATGTGGGGTGACACACTACTTTAACTAACTTTCTAGGGTCTTTACAGTAGTGAGGGGTGAGGTTCAATACGGCTAAAACTCAAAATAACACAAAAAGTTACAAGTCGCAATTAATTAATAAATAACTCAAATGATCATTGTGTTTTAACAATTTGAGATAGACAAAAAGCTTATTTTACATAAAATAAAGTACCAAAAAGATCCTTGTTAATTATAAAAATTTATTATAATTTTTCTGGAATTTATTAACCAGTACAAGTATTTTATAAAAATCAGTTTTCCTAAGTATACAGAAAATGAGTTTTGGTTTCATATACCAAACTAGTGACAAAACTGTAAATTAAATACTATAAAAATTATACTAAATTAGCTAAATTAACATAGTATCTAAATACTATTTTTTCAGAATTTTAACAGTACTTTAAGTATTTTTAGAAATTCAAAAACAGCTTTGCACACAATTAAAATTAAATAATTAATTATCTGCGTATTTTGTCCATGTACATAATTTGAACCAAAGTTCAAATACAGGACCCAAGGCCATGAATCAAGTCCAATATGACTTGTACAGGTCTTGAATGTGTGAAAATACATTTGGGCCCAAAAACCCATGCTAGGCTTGGACACCAAATGGTTGCAGTAATTTAAATATACTAAAATACAAATTGGTAAAAGTGCAAAATAAATATTAATATTTTAATAAGGTAAAATTATACATAGTGAATATATACATACATATGTTAAAAGTACATATATATATATATATATATATATATAAGAAAATACTCAATTATAAAGTATATATATATATACAAATATTGTATACATATATATAATAGTATATATATAATAATATATATACATATGAAAATATATACATATATAAAATACTGCCTATATACAGTATATACATATATATATACAATTATATGTATATACACACACACACACACACACACATATATATATATATATATATATATATATATATATATATATATATATATATATATATATATATATATATATATATATATATATATATATATATATATATATATATATAACAAAAGAAAAGAAAAAGGAAAAAGAAAAAGAAAAAGAAATAAACTCAGCAGCTCAGGGCTCGAGCTCGGCCCACTGCACGCGGGGGGGGGGGGGGGGGGGGGGGGGGGGGGGGGGGGGGGTTAGACTAGGTCGAGCTGGCCAGGGGGTCAGCCCGAGGGTTGTGTTAGAGTTAGGGTTTTAGTTAGATTAATTTAGGTTTTGAATTAATTAATATATATATATATAAATAAAGTCGATCCTGTGTCCGGACAGTTAGGGACACAGAATTCTGCGTGTCCGTGCTATGCACGACACGTACGAATGCTAATTCACGTGTACAAATACTGGACTAGTGTCCCCGTGTCCTGGCGAACCACGTACGTGGATTCGGGACACGGACGACAGGAAAAGACTCCCGTTACTCACGTGTTCGGCTAGTCTGGGGTGGGTTCGAGTGTGCTGGCCGGCGGAGGAGGCGTCGGGGCGGTGGCGCTCCGGTGGCGCTGGGGTCGTCTCGTCGAGGCGCATCGGATGATGGTGGTTGTGGGCAGTGAATGTCGACGGTGGGGCTGGACGAGGCTCGTCGGAGTTAGGGTTAGGGTTTTGAGTTTAGGGCTATCGGGGAGGCGGTCGTGGGTGGCTGGGTGAGGATTTAGGGTTAGGGTTTTGGTCTGGGGAAGAAGGGGGGTTTAAATAGGAGGGTTTGAGGCGGTCGGGGGCTGTGCGATGGCCGGAAATGGCGGGGGCAGTCGCCGGTCAGCCGTCGTCGGTCGTCGGGCAGGGTGTGGGTGAAAGGGAAATAAGCATCTAGGCCCCTATAGTTTAGGAAATGACAGAAAGGCCCTAACAGTTAATCAATGCAAATAATAATTTGCATTCCACACTTAAAACATTTTATTAATTACAAATTGATATTAAAACAATTCTAATAATTACAAAATGATATTAAAACAATTTAGAAAATTGCAAATTGATATTTTTTGTATTTAAAACTCATTTAAAATTTGTTTAAAAATTCTAGAAAAATTCCTAAAAATCATAATAAATATTTTAAGGCTAAAAATGACATTAATAATTAATTAACACTAATTAAATAATTTTTGAAAAACAGGGACTTACAAGTCTTCCCTCCTTGAAAAATTTTGTCCTCGAAATTCACAAGGATTGAAGATCCTACAATATTCTAACATAGCAAGCAATGCAATAAATGACTAAGGCTACGATCGAAACTAACCTCTAAGGTATCAAGCGGGAACGGGTGGTTCCCTCGCAGCGGTTGGATCGAACAAGTAAGGGTATCTCTCCCTCATGTCCGACTCCCTCTCCCAAGTAGATTCACCCGGAGAGTGACGGCTCCAAGCTACTCGTACTAAGGGTATAACCTTATTCCTCAGCCTCTTCTCTCTCCTGTCTAATATCTCCACTGGCTGCTCAGAAACTGTAAGGCTCGGTCCAACCTCCAGCTCTGAATGATCTAGCACATGACTGGGGTCTGGAACATCTCTCCTCAGCTGAGATACGTGAAAGACATCGTGAACTCCTGCTAGGTTGGGTGGAAGTGCAATCCTGTAAGCTACCTCTCCAATCCTGCCAAGTACCTCGAATGACCCGATGTATCTGGGGCTCAGCTTCCCTCCTCGTCCGAACCGGATCGTCCCTCTAGTAGGTGATATCTTCACTAGCACCATATCACCGTGTACAAACTCCATCGGTCTGCGACTAGCATCAGCCCAGTGTTTTTGCCTGTCCTGAGCTACTCTGAGCCTGTCTCTGATCATCCCGACTTTCTCTGCTGCATCCGTGATCATCTCTGGCCCAAGCATAACTCTGTCTCCAATATCATCCCAAAAGAGCAGTGTGCGGCATCGTCGTCCATAAAGCACCTCGAAAGGAGACATACCGATACTGGCTTGGTAGCTGTTGTTGTATGAAAACTCTACCAAGTGCAGATGGATCTCCCAAGATCCTCCGAAGTCCAGCACGCAGGTCCTCAACATATCCTCCAGTGTCTGTATCGTCCTCTCGGACTGCCCATCTGTCTGCGGGTGGTACGCCGTACTAAACTTGAGCCTACTGCCCAACTCCTCTTGTAAGCTCCTTGTAGTGCCCCGTCCCGCTCAGTCAACCGGAGGAATCGAAACGCCGACGGCTTTCGGACTTAGCCTTGCAATGGCTTGCTCGGAGACATCACTCAGGTGGGGTAGTTTCGGTGAACTTGCCTCATCTTTGCCTTCACATAATAAATCGTGTTTTCAACTTGCACAAGTAGGCTTAGTAATAAAAGAGACGAATCCACATAGCTAAGGGAATAATCCCGACGGGTCGAAATGAGTTAGAACATGGAAAATGGAACATAGAAAATGTCCCACGGTCGGCCTAGAGTTGGTGCACAGTGTGCTTTGAAAATGACACTCGGTCCTTTGTCCCGTGGCTTGGGAGAAGGAAAGTTGGTCTTCGACACAAAACTATAAACTTGCCTAAGTCATAGGCGTCGCCCGCGTAAATGCTCGATAAAGCATGTACGTTTCCGAAATACAAGGCTTGGCACAGCCTTTGCTCGTCCCTCGGGTTAAGTTGTAGGCTTGAGTAAGTTAGGCAAAGTTATGCCGGTCGACCTAAGTCATTCCAAGTGCGGTCCCGCTCATTCTGCGGTTGTCAAGTTGATTAGTCCCACGATCCCAAGGCCCGTCATATGAGGTATGACTTGGGCGGCAACGTTGCGTAGAACACGAGTCAGTTTAGAGGCACGAGCCACGGTTGGTTCAGTGGAAAGTTAGCCACGGTCGGTCGATACTTAAGGAAACACGTTATGTTCAAGTTAAGTTGGAAGGCTATGCAGTAGCCGTTCCCTGAGTTCAAAAGAATGTTAAGTCTAAGCGATGGTTAGTCGCCGAGAGAAAATATGTCGGGACTGTGGTTCAGTCGCCGAGGCAACCCTGGTTTGGGCTCTGCGGATGAAGTATGAAAAAGTGGAAAGAGCAAAGTAAAGGAACTAAGTGATGATGATGAGACCATGCATTACGTTAAGTCTAGAAGTTAGCGTAGGCGCGTGGTCATGGACAACTTGTCGACAAGGGCGATGGTTTCTTCGAGCGGCAGCCCTGGGCCATGGGCACCGACTCGGCCTAGGAAGAAACAGGTTATAGCCGAGCTGGGTAATAGGCAACCGGTAGGTCGAGGACTTGCATCGAGGATCGCAACCGGCGGTGCAAGGGTCCCGAATGCCAGGCTATGTCCACGATGGCTAGTTAATGCCAGTGACCTTTCATATAGATGTGTCGGCACGGGCGACAATCCGCGTGTGTGCCTTTGGATTGAGTTGAGTTGGATATGTATGAAGTTAGAGAACACAAGGTCCGGGCCTAAGATTTGGCTATAACGAAGGCGGCGTGCTTCGGCACGAGATGTGGCATCGAGTGTTAAGTTGTTGGCATAGAGTTGCATGAGTTAGGCTTGACCTGTTACGAGTTAAGTCGAGAAGGGCCGTAGGGCAAGTTGTGTGAAGTTACGTTGAGTTGCTGGGAACGACCTCGAAATATGAGGAGCGGCCGTGTTGTCACAACCTAAGTGTAGGCGAGACTAAGCAAGGAGGTGCTGCCTCGGAGATATTGATGCACGAATCGAGTTATGGCATGCCCCGCTCCCGTGGGAGCGATCGTCCTCGCTAAGGCGTGATGCCGCACGAGCCTAGATTGCGCTCGTGCAAGGCAGTTTCATAATGGCCGATTACATCGGCGGCGACGGGGTCGTCGCATAGAAGTCCCAAGCAGAAATATTGAAACATGCAGCGAAATTTAAGAACAGGCACACGTGAACACAAATCATTCAAAAGAAGCTCTTTATTGATATTGAATACAAGATTACATTTGTGGGCGCAAGGCCAAATTACAAGTCTCTCGTGCTCACTTTTCTCTCGATTACAAGTCACTCTGCTCTCTCTCATCTCTCGATTACAATGTTTGAGCCAGCGGAAGCTTCGGAAGGCGATGTCCATACATTATATCCTGTATAAGTCTTCAGCCCACGCGGCCGCACGCTTCGAATCGCCAAGGAACTCCGTGCCTCGACGCATCCAAGCGAGCTCCGCGCTACGAGCTTCTACCTGTGCCTGTACATGAAACACTGTGTGGGTGTCAGTACTCAACTGTACTGGTGGAGTGAGCTCCTCGTCCACCCATACAAAACCAACACGTTTCATTTACTTTGTGCAACATAAACCCTTTTACGATTGTCTTTCTATTCTTGCCTTAGGATCAGTTTTAGGACCGACGCCTTTGCATACTTGTGTCTAAGGACCATCCCGTGCTTGCACAACGACGTTAACTCATACTTTTGGCTTAGACCCTTCTCGTGCCAATAACGTTAACCTATCAAGTCGTGTTTGTCTTACGGCTATAATCAGAGACGCAACTACACGAAAAACTCTATTTTCTCGCCTCTAGACCTTTCACGTGCTTACATTGTCGACTAGGCAACCGGTAGGTCGGGGACTTGCATCGAGGATCGCAACCAGCGGTACAAGGGTCCCGAATGCCAGGCTATGTCTACGATGGCTAGTTAATGCCAGTGACCTTTCATATAGATGTGTCGGCACGGGCGGCAATCCGCGTGTGTGCCTTTGGATTGAGTTGAGTTGGATATGTATGAAGTTAGAGAACACAAGGTCCGGGCCTAAGATTTGGCTATAACGAACGCGGCGTGCTTCGGCACGAGATGTGGCGTCGAGTGTTAAGTTGTTGGCATAGAGTTGCATGAGTTAGGCTTGAGCTGTTGCGAGTTAAGTCGAAAAGGGCCGTAGGGCAAGTTGTGTGAAGTTACGTTGAGTTGCTGGGCACGACCTCGAAATATGAGGAACGGCCGCGTTGTCACAACCTAAGTGTAGGCGAGACTAAGCAAGGAGGCGCTGCCTCGGAGATATTGATGCATGAATCGAGTTATGGCACGACCGAGTCGTTACGTCCCAGAGTTTGGCATAAAAGACAAGTATAAGTCGGTGCGTCGACAATGCAAGCACGTGAAAGGTCTAGAGGCGAGAAAATAGAGTTTTTCGTGTAGTTGCATCTCTGATTATGGCCGTAAGGCAAACACGACTTGATAGGTTAACGTTATTGGCACGAGAAGGGTCTAAGCCAAAAGTATGAGTTAACGTCGTTGTGCAAGCACGGGATGGTCCTTAGACACAAGTATACAAAGGCGTCGGTCCTAAAACTGATCCTAAGGCAAGAATAGAAAGACAATCGTAAAAGGGTTTATGTTGCACAAAGTAAATGAAACGTGTTGGTTTTGTATGGGTGGGCGAGGAGCTCACTCCACCAATACAGTTGAGTACTGACACCCACACAGTGTTTCATTTGCAGGCACAGGTAGAAGCTCGTAGCACGGAGCACGCTTGGATGCGTCGAGGGACGGAGTTCCTTGGCGATTCGAAGCGTCCGGCCGCGTGGGCTGAAGACTTATACAGGACATAATGTATGGACATCGCCTTCCGAAGCTTCCGCTGGCTCAAGCATTGTAATCGAGAGATGAGAGAGAGCAGAGTGACTTGTAATCGAGAGAAAAGTGAGCACGAGAGACTTGTAATTTGGCCTTGCGCCCACAAATGTAATCTTGTATTCAATATCAATAAAGAGCTTCTTTTGAATGATTTGTGTTCACGTGTGCCTGTTCTTAAATTCCGCTGCATGTTTCAATATTTCTGCTTGGGACTTCTGTGCGACGACCCCGTCGTCGCCGATGTAATCGGCCGTTATGAAACTGCCTTGCACGAGCGCAATCTAGGCTCGTGCGGCATCACGCCTTAGCGAGGACGATCGCTCCCACGGGAGCGGGGCGTGACATAATGGTATCAGAGCACGGCTTTACGTCCTTGGACTTCACGTCGAATGTCTCAGTATTGAAAGCTCGTCATTGTTAAAGAAGTGTGCGCTCTCTCTCGAATGTCCCTCGGTATGTCCATACAATAAGTCTAAATATTTTCAAAAGCTCGTACAAGCGTTCAATCGAACGCATCGATAGGCGACGGCCTTTGTGCCGAACGATGTTAAACATGACTCGATAGAGAACACATGCTAAGTTAGCAAAGTCGCGTGCGTGCCCAAATAGTCCTACGTCGACGTTAGCAAGAGAGCGTGCAAACTCGGAATAGTCCGCACGGGATAACTATGCACACGGCCTTTTGGCTAAGTTGTGTTTCGCGTCGCGTGCCTCGACCCTTGGTGCAAACGAATCGTACGTGATAACAAGTACCGCTTGGTCGGGAACGGAGATACACTTAGAGTGTCTATCGATAGGAACGCTATCGAACTAACGCTTAGGCATACGCAAAAGATTAACTTAGATTTCGAGGAATAGTACGATCGACCTAGCGCGTCGATACGACGGGAGCGATTACGCTAGAGATTCGTCGAACGAATCTGAAGGGCGAGTTAGCGAGTAATACGAATGTGATTTGTAGGCTAGATCGGATGGCTCGAATCCGAGTGGTGTATGGATTTTCTTGGAAATCATTCGAGCGAAGACTGAGGATTAGAAATAATAACGAGTACGTCGGCGAGGCGATGCGATCGTGCAGAGCCTTAGAACGCGTCACGCTTAGTTGGTCATGACTTCGAAAGTCCCGAATGAGATGTCGTTCGGACAATTTATCAATGGGCAACGCGAGTTAGAAAACGATTCGGAACGATAAACAAAAGTGGATGTCTTGATCGAGAAAAACCTAGAGGATCGTGCTTACGATTTCGGATTACGTCTAATGAAATGTGACTTAAGTTTTGGACAACGATCTTGAAACGAACTTGAGGAATAGCGATCAAACTTGATCTTGAATATCGAAGAGACTATGGAATATCCAGTTCGGACAATAGCATCAGCTGCACGACTCGAAATTGGTTGCAAAGGAAGATCGTCAGGTTACGCATATTGTCGATGGTATTGAGGCGTATCAAAGATCGATATGCGATAACTCGGGGGTACTCTGACTCGGCGAATGATGATCGTGCAAATGTCATTGTTCCGACGGATGCTATACTCGGGATATTGAAATGTGTCGAAGAAAAGATAAAACTTGGCTCGAGGATTTTCTAGTTGAATGAATGACGGTCGGACTATCGAACTTGGATTGGATAAAAAATAAAAATGGTTGGATTTGCTTCGTCGATAACCACAACTTTGACATTCTTGTCTTATGCGAGCGCAACCCCAGCCTCGCACATGCGTCGTGCCGATTAGGGCAATCACTTCGCGTGAGCGCTGGTATGGTGATTTATACAGCGGGAGTGATTGAACTTGGATGGCGTGGCAATCTGATTGCTTCGACTTATGGTTTGATGCGGAGGTGACTCGAGAATGAATTTGGGTGCTTGAAGGATTGAACTTGAGGATTGAGTAGGTCCAATCCGTGTATCGAGAATGAGTTAGTCTAAACTCAAACAAGAGTTACGCCCCGATGAGAATGATTATTCCGCAGGAGCGTTGCATGGTGATTCATGAACCACCGTAGATAATCGAACTCGCGTGAGATTGGGACACAACGTATTGTCAAAGCTAGATGACCTCGTGATCGAATACATGAATTGGTTAGAGTTGGTAATTTGAATGGATTCGAATTCGTACAACGAATGCATTGATGCGAATAGGTGATCGTGCTCGTTGTTTAGAAATCTGAGTGACACGAGCTTGGGTAAAAAATCCCGTACTACCGACTTTGGTTTGACCCTAGGATTGGGGTCAGTGTTGGTATTATTATTGGGGAACTATGATTCCAATCCTGACATTGACTTAGCCTCGAAAAGATTGGCCTAGCGGTTAGGCGAAATGTCCTGTTTCATGAGTTGTAATCAAAAGATTGATCTTGAGGATTGGCATGGATGGATAGCGTGAATCACGAATAGGAAACCCTGCTCACGAGATTCGGCTAACATGCATATAATTCAGGGACGCCTGAGTATGTGTACGATGCGACTCGAGTGACAATGACGAATTCTCTATCATGCGGTTTAGCTGAACGCATGTATTTTGGGGACGCTTGGAATGCGTGCACGATCCAACCAAGCGATACGATGAATTCAAATGAGACTTGGGGAATGGAAGAATGTCGAGAATTTGAAATCGTATTAAGGGAAAGAATGATAATAGTGCGAGCGGGGCTCCGAATCGAGGAAACGCGTAGGCAGAGTATATACGATAAGTACTGGCGTACCTACACGACTGCGATAGTCCCGTGTCTAGGTACGATTAAGTCTTGGCCATAGAATTGTAGGATGGCTTGCCTTCAGGAAAGTCTCGAGGACGAGACTTGTTCTGAGTGGTGTATGATGTAGTGTCCCATCCCGCTCAGTCAATCGGAGGAATCGAAACGCCGACGGCGTTCGGACTTAGCCTTGCAACGGCTTGCTCGGAGACATCGCTCAGGTGGGGTAGTTTCGGTGAACTTGCCTCATCTTTGCCTTCACATAATAAATCGTATTTTCAACTTGCACAAGTAGGCTTAATAATAAAAGAGACGAATCCACATAGCTAAGAGAATAATCCCGACGGGTCGAAATGAGTTAGAACATGGAAAATGTCCCACGGTCGGCCTAGAGTTGGTGCACGGTGTGCTTTAAAAATGACACTCGGTCCTTTGTCCCGTGGCTTGGGAGAAGAAAAGTTGGTCTTCGACACAAAACTATAAACTTGCCTAAGTCATAGACGTCGTCCGCATAAATGCTCGATAAAGCATGTACGTTTCCGAAATACAAGGCTTGGCACAGCCTTTGCTCGTCCCTCGGGTTAAGTTGTAGGCTTGAGTAAGTTAGGCAAAATTATGCCGGTCGACCTAAGTCATTCCAAGTACGGTCCCGCTCATTCTGCGGTTGTCAAGTTGATTAGTCCCACGATCCCAAGGCCCGTCATATGAGGTATGACTTGGGCGACAACGTTGCGTAGAACACTAGTCGGTTTAGAGGCACGAGCCACGGTTGGTTCAGTGGAAAGTTAGCCACGGTCGGTCGATACTTAAGGAAACACGTTATGTTCAAGTTAAGTTGGAAGGCTATGCAGTAGCCGTTCCCTGAGTTCAAAAGAATGTTAAGTCTAAGCGATGGTTAGTCGCCGAGAAGAAATATGTCGGGACTGTGGTTCAGTCACCGAGGCAACCCTGGTTTGGGTTCTGCGAATGAAGTATAAAAAAGTGGAAAGAGTAAAGTAAAGGAACTAAGTGATGATGATGAGACCATGCATTACGTTAAGTCTAGAAGTTAGCGTAGGCGCGTGGTCATGGACAACTTGTCGACAAGGGCGATGGTTTCTTCGAGCGGCAGCCCTGGGCCATGGGCACCGACTCGGCCTAGGAAAAAACAGGTTATAGCCGAGCTGGGTAATAGGCAACCGGTAGGTCGGGAACTTGCATCGAGGATCGCAACCGGCGGTGCAAGGGTCCCAAATGCCAGGCTATATCCACGATGGCTAGTTAATGCCAGTGACCTTTCATATAGATGTGTCAGCACGGGCGGCAATCCGCGTGTGTGCCTTTGGATTGAGTTGAGTTGGATATGTATGAAGTTAGAGAACACAAGGTCCGGGCCTAAGATTTGGCTATAACGAAGGCGGCGTGCTTCGGCACGAGATGTGGCGTCGAGTGTTAAGTTGTTGGCATAGAGTTGCATGAGTTAGGCTTGAGCTGTTGCGAGTTAAGTCGAGAAGGGCCGTAGGGCAAGTTGTGTGAAGTTACGTTGAGTTGCTGGACACGACCTCGAAATATGAGGAACGGCCGCGTTGTCACAACCTAAGTGTAGGCGAGACTAAGCAAGGAGGCGCTGCCTCGGAGATATTGATGCACGAATCGATTTATGGCACGACCGAGTCGTTACGTCCCAGAGTTTGGCATAAAAGACAAGTATAAGTCGGTGCGTCGACAATGCAAGCACGTGGAAGGTCTAGAGGCGAGAAAATGGAGTTTTTCGTGTAGTTGCGTCTCTGATTATGGCCGTAAGGCAAACACGACTTGATAGGTTAACGTTATTGGCACGAGAAGGGTCTAAGCCAAAAGTATGAGTTAACGTCGTTGTGCAAGCACGGGATGGTCCTTAGACACAAGTATGCAAAGGCGTCGGTCCTAAAACTGATCCTAAGACAAGAATAGAAAGACAATCGTAAAAGGGTTTATGTTGCACAAAGTAAATAAAACGTATTGGTTTTGTATGGGTGGGCGAGGAGCTCACTCCACCAGTACAGTTGAGTACTGACACCCACACAGTGTTTCATGTGCAGGCACAGATAGAAGCTCGTAGCGCGGAGCTTGCTTGGATGCGTCAAGGCACGGAGTTCCTTGGCGATTCGAAGCGTGCGGCCCCGTGGGTGAAGACTTATACAGGACATAATGTATGGACATCGCCTTCCGAAGCTTCTGCTGGCTCAAGTATTGTAATCGAGAGATGAGAGAGAGTAGAGTGACTTGTAATCGAGAGAAAAGTGAGCACGAGAGACTTGTAATTTGGCCTTGCGCCCACAAATGTAATCTTGTATTCAATATCAATAAAGAGCTTCTTTTGAATGATTTGTGTTCACGTGTGCCTGTTCTTAAATTTTGCTGCATGTTTCAATATTTCTGCTTGGGACTTCTGTGCGACGACCCCGTCGTCGCCGATATAATCGGCCGTTATGAAACTGCCTTGTACGAGTGCAATCTAGGCTCGTGCGACATCACGCCTTAGCGAGGACGATCGCTCCCACGGGAGCGGGGCGTGATACTCCTCCAATAGTGGGATGTGAATCTGCTGTCTCTGTCCGACACCATGCTCACCGGCACTCCGTATAGGTGAACTATCTGCTGCATATATAGCTCCGCCAACTTCTCGATGGAAAGCCCCACCTTGAAGGGTATGAAGTGCGCACACTTCGTCAGCCTGTCCACGATGACCCAAATGGCATCCTTCCCTCCTTGGGAACGAGGAAGCCCTGAGACGAAGTCCATCGTAATATGTTCCCACTTCCACTCGGGAATGGATAACGGCTGCAACAAACCAGCTGGCTTCTGGCACTCCGCCTTGACCTGCTGGCAAACTAGGCATCTCGAGATGAAACATGATACATCCCTTTTCATCCCGTGCCACCAAAGATGTTCCCGCAAGTCACGGTACATCTTGTTAGCACCAGGGTGAATAGAATATCTCGATCGGTACGCCTCCTGCAAGACTGCCTCTACCAGCTCTCCTTTCGGCACGCACAGTCGGCTGCCATGCCTCAAGGATCCATCCTCTGCTATAGTGAAGTCATCCAACAATCCAGCTAAAGCCTGGGCTCGAAGTCTGCGAAGGCTCTCATCTGTAGACTGTGCCTCCCGGATCTGCTCTATCAAACCTGACTGAATGTCAAGCGCCATCATCTGTATCACTGATCCTGGCCGAACTAGCTCGATACCGAGCTTCTCCAGATCCTTCCGTAAATGCCGATCAATCATCAGGTACCATGCCATCGGATGCCTGCTCAGCGCATCCGCCACCACATTTGCCTTCCCGGGGTGATACTGTAAATCGATGTCGAAGTCTTTCATCAACTCCAACCATCGTCTTTGCCTCATGTTCAGCTCTTTCTGCGTGAACACATACTTCAAGCTTTTGTGGTCAGTAAATATTTTCACAAGCTCTCCGTATAAGTAATGTTTCCATAACTTGAGTACAAAGATCACCGCAGCTAACTCGAGGTCATGGATAGGATAATTCCGCTCATGAGTCTGCAATTGCCTAGATGCATAAGCAATCACTTTCCCATACTACTGTAGGACACATCCTAGCCCCTTCCCAGAAGCATCGCTGCATATGGTGAAACCTCCAGAACCTGAAGGTAAAGTCAGAACTGGAGCGGTCGTCAGCCTCCTCTTCAGCTCCTCAAATGCTGCCTGGCAGTCCTCTGACCAGATGTACTCTGCTTCCTTCTGCGTCAGCTTCATCATGGGTTCAGCTATCCTAGCAAAGTCCTGGACGAACTTTCTATAATAGCCTGCTAAACCCAGAAAGCTCCTGATCTCTGAAACTGACGTCGGAGCCTTCCATGTCTCAACTGCAGCAATCTTCCTGGGATCCACCGAAATTGCATCTCCAGTGACTACATGGCCGAGAAACTCCACTCGGTCTAAAAAGAACTCGCACTTCGACAATTTGGCAAACAGTCTCTCATGCCTCAGAATCCCCAAAACTATCCGCAAGTGCTCTGCATGCTCTTCTGGCGTCTTCGAGTATATCAGGATGTCGTCGATAAACACTACGACGAACTTATCCAGATACTGGTGAAATGTCTTATTCATCAAATTCATAAAGACAGCTGGCGCATTTGTGAGACCAAACAGCATCACCAGAAACTCGTACTGCCCGTACTTTATGTTGAACGCCGTCTTCTGGATGTCTGCTGCCCTAACCTTCACCTGGTGGTACCCGAATCTTAAGTCTATCCTGGAAAACACCTTCGCCCCGCTCAACTGGTCGAACAAATCATCTATCCTGGGCAGAGGATATTTGTTCTTGATGGTGATGGCATTCAAGGCCCGGTAGTCAATACACAACCGGACTGTACCATCCTTCTTAGGCACAAAGAGCACTGGCGCTCTCCATGGAGAAGCACTGGATCGAATGAAACCCTTTTTCAACAGGTCATCAATCTGCTCTTTCATCTCTACGGCCTCCTTGGGATTCACTCTATAGCAAGCCCGGGATACTGGTGATGAACCCGGCACTAAATCTATAGTAAACTCCACATCTCTGTCAGGCGGAAGCCCTGGAAGATTCTCTGGGAATACATCCATAAACTCTCTAATGATAGGGTGTGGCGGTGCTACGTCCCTAACTGTCGCACAACAGTTCGGCTCTAGGCTGATCTCCGGCCCTGTCCTCCTGACACTGAATGGTGCTGTGCTTGGGGGACTGAACAAAATACTACCCTCATGACAATCTATAGATGCATGAGCATAACTAAGCCAGTCCATCCCCAATATGATATCATAACCGGGGAGTGGCATCACAAAGAATCGTCCCCTGAACTCTCTCCCGGCTATAAAAATAGAACATCTATAGATAGCTCTAATAGGCACTGGTCCTCCTTCCGTCATCACTCTACTAATCTCCGCAATAGGTGTAGCTACTAGATGGTGTTTATGCATAAAATCTAATAATAGGAAGCTATGAGATGCACCAGAATCAAACAAACATAGAGCTAGAAAAGTATGCAAATAAATATGACCTGTGATGACGTCAGCTAAGTAATCTGGCTCTGAAATCTGCTCCGGCTCTGGCTCAAGAGCTAGACTATAAACCTTTCCCTGAGGTCCCTTCTACTGCTGCAGATGCTGTCCAAACCTCTGCTGCTGGGTCGGGAGTGGTCCTCTAGGTATCCTGGCTGCTGGACACTCTCGAAGCTGATGGGTGGCAGACCTACAAGCCAAATACTGCCCCAACTTCTTCCTGCAGATGGAAGCGTCGTGGCCTACTCTCTTGCAGAATGCACAAAAACCTCCCTTCGGCTGCTGTCGGGGTCCCGGGGCTCTAACTGGCAGGGTCGGGTGATATGATATAGGGGGACGGTAAGTCTGCTGGGGCGGCGTCGGTGCTCTATGCTGGAAAGCTTGACGCTTGGACGGTCCCTCATGATGTACAGAAGCCGGCCTCTTGCATGACAGAAGACGCTCCTCGATGCTCCGGGCCAACTCTAGGCTCTGGTAGTAGTCAGTCGTACCGTTCGCCACTATAAGAATGCCAATGTCTGGAGCTAGACTATGGAAAAACCTTCGGGTCATCTCCTCTGGATCTGCAATCAGACTAGGAGTGAAACGGCTCAGGCGACTAAACTCTGTCGCATACTCGTCAACAGAACGATTTCCCTGCTGGATGTTCTGGAATCGTAGCCCCATGGCTACTCTAGCAGTGGTCGAGAAGAATTTCTTCTTGAACTGGGTCTTGAACTGATCCCAAGTGGCTCTCCCTCTCGCAAACAACGGCTCATTCCGGAACCAGACTCCTGCCAAGTCTATCAGCAGAAATCCTGCTGCCTCGACCTGGAGGTCACTCGGCATCCTAACTCCAAGGAGCTTCCTCTCTACCGAGTCTAGCCAGTCATCTGCTACTATATACCCTCAGTCCCTGAGAACTCCTTGGGATTCAGACCCATGAAGTCCTTAATCATCCCCGCTCTCTGCCGTGGCTCTATAGGTGGTGGGACCACGGTACGTTCCTCAGAACGCTCCATGCTCTGGCGGAGTAGGGTAGTCTGCTCCTGATGGGTTGTTAGGAACCCCTGGATCATAGTGAGCAATTGGTTCCTGTCGAGTGTGACGGAAGCCTGGGTAGGTATGGTGATAGGGGGTGGTGGAAGTATTGGGTTCTGCTGGACATGTGATGTGGAGGGTGGTGGAGACATCTAGGTTTGTGGATCTGTGGAGTGGGGGAATGTGGTAGGTGAAGGTGGGGGTGTATCAGTCAACTGGTCAGCTGACTGGATATGGAGTGCGCCATTCTCAGGTGTGACATACTGGGATGAACGAGTAAGCACCATCTAAATTACAATAAAAAGGACTTATAAGGACTTGTTTAAAGTAAGCAATAATAGACAAGAAAATCTAATTATAATAGCAAACATGTGATGTTTTCCTATGTTGCAATCCTAGCATTCCTCTAGGTATTCTAAGCGTCATTCCTAATGTTGTCTAATTACCTTAAGTTCCTAATTGCAGGCATGCTTGGTACAATAACGTAACCAAAAAATTTAGTCAGGACCTGCATGAACCACCACTAAAAACATGTCACGACCCGTTACCCAAATTGTTGGGCCGGACCGAGTCATGTCCAGCCTGTGTTTGAGATAAAGCACAGTAAGCTGTTCTAGAAATAACAAGATAAGGCTAAATGTGCTAATAGTTCTATAAGTGAATAAAAGTCATAAATGCTCCAAACACAAAAGTCGTTTCATATAGTAAAATGTCCAAAGTACAAGTCTGAAATGTAAAACTGGATACATGTCCAGTTACAAAACACGTAGTCTAATACATGACTACTCTCAAAAGTCTAAAGCAAAAAGACAACTAGGCGCGGTTCCCCGCAGGAACATCCTCGTAAAGCAAAGCTGGGTCCTCGGCAGCATCTCCATAATATGAGTCGCAGAGTAACTCCTCCTCAGTAAGGACACCTACAACGTTATCCTGTCAGGACGGGAGCAAGTACTAAATCTAACAAACATATAATACTGATCATGTGATGAAAGGAAATGACATATCATGTTTGTTCAGTTTTAGGTACATTTTATCATGGCAATAAATATTCATTTTAAAGTTTAAAACTGTAGTAGGTGAGTGATCAGTCAATAGGTAATCAGGATGTACAGCGGTACATATCAATTTTCTGATGTGCACATACGTACACATAACGGCATTGGTGTATATTAATACACAAACGCAGGACCAGACATACGACACAGATACATATAGAATGTAACGGTGCTCGGTAAATACATACGGAGAAGGGGGTCATGATCACGTACACTACTAGCAGTTTCCCCTTAACCCGTTATTTAAGCATGTGAGAGAGATATGAAAAGTAGCCTAAATATGGCAGAGACTGAAAGTAATACAACATGTAAAGTTCTAACTTGCTACCCCATGGATCAGCATTTAACATGGTTGGTGAATCACAGTTTATGGTTTATAGCAGTATGTAAAGTTTGTAGAAAGTACTTACCTCTAGCAAAGCAAAGCAAAACAAGCTGCGATAAAAGTGCTATAGATGCTTGGTAACTCGTCACTGTAGAAATAAATATATAAACTTAGTCTTTACACTAAGCTAAAACGCTAAGACACTAATTGGTGAAACACGACTTGTGATTGGGCACCTAGCCAAAATGATGATTTTAGCATAGGAGACCAATATGGGGTGACACACTACTTTAACTAACTTTCTAGGGTCTTTACACTAGTGAGGGGTGAGGTTCAATACGGCTAAAACTCAAAATAACACAAAAAGTTACAAGTCGTAATTAATCAATAAATAACTCAAATGATCATTGTGTTTTAACAATTTGAGATAGACAAAAAGCTTATTTTACATAAAAAAAGTACCAAAAAGATCCTTGTTAATTATAAAAATTTATTATAATTTTTCTGGAATTTATTAACCAGTACAAGTATTTTATAAAAATCAGTTTTCCTAAGTATACAGAAAATGAGTTTTGGTTTCATATGCCAAACTAGTGGCAAAACTGTAAATTAAATACTATAAAAATTATACTAAATAAATTAACATAGTATCTAAATACCATTTTTTCCAAAATTTAACAGTACTTTAAGTATTTTTAGAAATTCAAAAACAGCTTTGCACACAATTGAAATTAAATAATTAATTATCTGCGTATTTTGTCCATGTACATAATTTGAACCAAAGTTCAAATACAGGATCCAAGGCCATGAATCAAGACCAATATGACTTGTACAGGTCTTGAATGTGTGAAAACACATTTGGGCCCAAAAACCCATGCTAGGCTTGGACACCAAATGGTTGCAGTAATTTAAATATACTAAAATACAAATTGGTAAAAGTGCAAAATAAATATTAATATTTTAATAAGGTAAAATTATACATAGTGAATATATACATACATATGTTAAAAGTACATATATATATATATATATATATATATATATATATATATATATATATATATATATATATATATATATAAAAGAAAATACTCAATTCTAAAGTATATATATATATACAAATATTGTATACATATATATATAATAATATATATACATATGAATATATATACATATATACATATATGTATATAAATACAAATATATATATAAAAATTTACTAAGTATAAAAATATATATACATATATAAAATACTGCCTATATACAGTATATACATATATATATACAATTATATGTATATACATATATATATATATATTTTTATATGTATATATATATATATACATATATATATATATATAAAAAATATATATATATATATATATATATATATATTTATATGTATATATATATATATATATATATATATATATATATATATATATATATATATATATATATATATATATATATATATATATATATATAACAAAAGAAAAGAAAAAGGAAAAATAAAAAGAAATAAACTCAGCAGCTCAGGGCTCGAGCTCGGTCCACTGCGCGCGGGGTGGGGGGGGGGGGGGGGGGGTGGGGGGGTTTAGGCTAGGTCGGGCTAGCCAGGGGGTCAGCCCGAGGGTTGTGTTAGAGTTAGGATTTTAGTTAGATTTATTTAGGTTTTGAATTAATTAATATATATAAAAAAATAATAAAGTCGATCCTGTGTCCGGACAGTTAGGGACACAGGATTCTACGTGTCCGTGCTATGCACGACACGTACGAATGCTAATTCACGTGTCCAAACACTGGACTAGTGTCCCCGTGTCCTGGCGAACCACGTACGTGGATTCGGGACACGGACGACACGAAAAGACTCCCGTTACTCACGTGTCCGGCTAGTCTGGGGTGGGTTCGAGCGTGCTGGCCGGCGGAGAAGGCGTCGGGGCGGTGGCGCTCCGGTGGCGCTGGGGTCGTCTCGTCGAGGCGCGTCGGATGATGGCGGTTGTGGGCGGTGAATGTCGACGGTGGGGCTGGGCGAGGCTCGCCGGAGTTAGGGTTAGGGTTTTGAGTTTAGGGATGTCGGGGAGGCGGTCGTGGGTGGCTGGGTGAGGATTTAGGGTTAGGGTTTTGGTCTGGGGAAGAAGAGGGATTTAAATAGGCGGGTTTGAGGCGGTCGGGGGCTGTGCGCTGGCCGGAAATGGCGGGGGCAATCGCCGGTCAGCCGTCGTCGGTCGTCGGACATGGAGTGGGTGAAAGAGAAATAAGCATCTAGGCCCCTATAGTTTAGAAAATGACAAAAATGTCCTAACAGTTAATCAATGCAAATAATAATTTGCATTCCACACTTAAAACATTTTATTAATTACAAATTGATATTAAAACAATTCTAATAATTATAAAATAATATTAAAACAATTTAGAAAATTGCAAATTGATATTTTTTGTATTTAAAACTCATTTAAAATTCATTTAAAAATTCTAGAAAAATTCCTAAAAATCATAATAAATATTTTAAGGCTAAAAATGATATTACTAATTAATTAACACTAATTAAATAATTTTTGAAAAACATGGGCTTACAACGGGGATCTAGACACAGAGATATACATGAAAGTCCCTGAAGGACTAAAGATGCCTGAATCAAGTAGTTCCCGACCACGGAACGCGTTCTCGATTAGACTGAGGCGTTCGCTATATGGATTGAAACAATTCGGGCGAATGTGGTATAACCGTCTAAGCGAATACTTGATCGGTTTGGGATACGTTAATAACGAACTTTGCCCATGCGTGTTCATAAAGAAATCCACTTCAGGATACGCAATCATCGCGGTCTATGTAGATGACATGAATCTCATGGAACCGAAAAAGACTTGTCAGAAACTGCTGATATCCTGAAGAGGGAATTCGAGATGAAGGATCTTGGGAAGACACGGTTTTGCCTCGGCCTGCAGATCGAGCACCGTAAAGATGGAATCCTTGTCCATCAAGCGAACTACACTCAAAAGGTGTTGAGACGCTTTAGTCATTTTGATGTTAAGCCGTCCGCTACTCCCATGATCGTCCGCTCTCTAGACATTACTAAGGACCCATTCCGTCCAAAGGAGGACGACGAAGAGATATTGAGTCCTGAGTGCTCTTATCTGGGTGCAATAGGCGCTTTATTGTACTTGGCCCAATGTACTAGACCGGACATCTCGTTTGCTGTGAATTGTCTAGCTCGACACAGCACCGCGCCAACACGCCGCCATTGGAATGGCATAAAAGACATTTTCCGCTACCTTAAGGGTACTACGGACTTGGGCTTGTTCTATCCCTATGCGGTTTTGAGTGAGTCCAACGCGCTTGGCACTCGAAGCAACGCGATCCTTGTTGGCTACGCCGATGCGGGATACTTATCTGATCCGCACAAGGGGCGTTCCCAATCTGGTTATGTCTTTACCATTGGGAACACGACGATTTCTTGAAGGTCTCGCAAACAGACCTTAGTGGCTACTTCAACGAACCACTCTGAGCTACTCGCGCTCTATGAGGCGACTAGAGAGTGTGTATGGCTTCGAGCTGTTATTGGCCATATTCGAAGTACATGTGATCTTCCATATGACCCAGATGAACCTGTTGTCGTCTATGAGGACAATACCGCTGTTATTGATCAAGCGAAACATGGTTACATCAAAGGGGATGCTACCAAGCACATATCGCCCAAGTTGTTCTTTACACATGAACAACAAGCGCTTCAGAAGATTGAAGTACAACACATTGGATCGGAGAATAACCGTACAGACTTGTTCACCAAGTCACTGCCAAAACACTCGTTCCAGAAACATGTCAGAGCGATTGGACTTAGGAAGCTTTCAGAGCTAGCCTAAGTGAAACATGTTTTTCGCACCCTGTTGTGTGCATGTGAGGGAGAGCGCCCCAACGAGCGCCTCCAAACGTCCTGTTGTGCGTATATCCCGCGCCCTGTCGAGTGCGAGTGAAAAGGGGAGCATCCTGATGTATGCTTGTGTACTCTTTTTTCCCTTAGACCAAGTTTTTTCCCATTGAGTTTTCCTTGGCAAGGTTTTTAACGAGACACATTTCAAATCTCTTATTCACTAAGGACTATTGTGATCAGGGGGAGTATCCAGTGTATACTTCTAAACCATCGTGTACTCTTTTGTCCTTCGATTAGCGGTTTTTTCCACTGGATTTTCCCTGACAAGGTTTTGACGAGGCACCTTTGCAATGGTTAGTTTACCCCCATCACACTGACCTGTGTGTACTTTTTTGTCCTTCGACCAAAGTTTTTTTTTCCCACTGGATTTTCTTTGGCAAGGTTTTAACGAGGCACAAGTAGGTGGTCATTTTTGAATCTGCAAGCTACAGACAGACAAAGAAGCTCAGAGGTGTTTACAAGCAGAGTTTGTGAAGAGCCAAGGGGGAGTGTTGTAACTCATCTCATCATGGTGAATCATGGTGACTCTTCATTTTGTAACTCCTAAGTGACCTTTCATTATGTAACTTCCAACCTCTCTCTTCCTATATAAAGAGAGGTTGTGATGGCTTGTAGATAGATTGATACACATTGAGATATATTGATATACATTGAGAGGTTGAGCTAATTGTCCACACAACACGCATCTTATTATAAGTATGTAACTGCCGCGGACTGGCCATTACCATCACGGACAGGCTTTACCGCCTATTGACTGAGCACAATCAATGACATTCATTCTCCACTCTTATAACTGCCATTACATGGCTAATATATATGAATGACAGCTACCCTTCATGGGTCGCTAGCTCAATTACAAAGATTTTTTTCTCCTTTTTAATCCAAGTTTTGTAGAAATGTTTCTAACTACAACACGTTATCAGCACGCTTTACAACGAAGGTTAATGATCTGCGATTGCATTTGAAAAAGAACAAGTAGGTAGATCTTATTTTTGTAGATCTAACAATTTCTCTTCTGTAGCCAACATAAAGCTCTCCATAGCGTCACACAAAATTCTTTGAGAACTAATCTGGCTGCCTATAGCAGCAACAACGGTCAGGTGGAGCTCCACGGAATGGAGCAACCCCGCAAAATATTTTATCTAAAGATGCATGAAGCAACAGATGAGAAGAGTCTGCCTAAAGCAGCGGTGCAGAAAGCAGTCTACTTGAAGTTGACACCTTGGAACTCTGTAGTTTTTATAATTTGTCAATGTTTGCCCGCAACAAACTAGCACTGAAAACTTATAGGTTTTGGGGGCTTTTCCCAAACCCCCACTAGGAGCGCTGCCCCCCTCGACCACCGCCTGCTAAACGGGCTATTGGACCCCATCAGAAGCTTCGTCTCCATGACCCACCTTGAACACGTAGTTTTTGCAGTACTATACTATGGTTGTAAGTTTCTATCTTTAAGCAACCATTGTACTTGGTGAATGTTGCTTAATCTTGCATAATAGGGAAGAACTTGGTGCACATCCTAGCAAGTCAAATCGAAGCTACAATTTTACAGATAGTTCACTTGGTGCCGCCCTTAACAAGTCTGTTTGCTGATATTTACCTTTGTTTCATGAATTATCATCGAAACTTGTACAAATTATATTAAACTCGGGTAGATCATGTATTTTGACTCCATAATTGATAGCTTCACAATATCCTGAAGGGTCAACTTTCAACTGATTGGAGAATTTGTAAGTGTGTATACATAGCCTGTAGTTGATCTTCTCTTATCTAAGTTACCATCATATCCATATAGCCCTACTATTGACTCGATCCATGTTCTAATTCGTGAAACAATAAACTGGGATCCTTACTACCTTTTAGATACCAGAGTAGCCTTTTAGATACCGTAGTATCCATGTTCTTTCGCATCTTCGAGTTGTCTCAACTTCCATATACTAAATATATACAAAATTGTACAAAACACTCTCCAACCCGAGAATAAAAATAAAATAAAATAAGTTATCCACTTATATATTTTTATCTAAATAAATGTACATTTTTTTCCCTCTCCAACCATATATTAAAGTCTGCAGAAACATAAACGTGTTCTTTCCTCTATATTTATGTACTTCCTCTCCTCTTCAAATGGATTATAAATAAGCATAAACATAAACCAACTCTTTCCTCTCTTAAAATATATATAGAAACCATTTTAATTATATCCAAAAATCTAGAAATTACATGTATTATATTTATCTAGTCACTTCACGTGCGTTGCACGTACCAAAAAAACCCTATGATATTGTTGAATAATTAGATAAAATATAACTAATATTAAAATATTGTAAATATGTTTTGAATATATTTAATTAGGATTTGTTGTAGATATATTTTTAGAATTTTTGATACGTGTTTAGTTAGATAATACCATGTACTAGTTTAAATATAATTTAAATATTGAATATATTTTAGGATTTGTTATATGTTCAGGTAGTTAGAAGAATTTTAGAGTTTTTATTTTTTCTTAGCTACGTAAGGAGACATATGTTGCAGTTAATTTTTTTTAATATTTATGATCTATAATTAATGGAGGATTATACATAGAACTAAAACGACTTATTTTTGAGCTGTTTTCAAGCCGCATTATAATAGTAGAGACGATCTACATTATGTCAATTATATACATTTTAATTATATCCAAAAATCTAGAAATCTAATTACATGTATTATATTTATGATCTACATTATGTCAAATTATTTAATGTAAAAATAATTCATAAAAATAACAAAAATCTAATTTCATGTATTATATTTATAACGTAACATAATAAACAATTTATTTTAATAACACTAATGTCTAACAGTAAGTGTTAAAATAAAAGTACATGAGAATCAAGCATAATAAAATAGACATCACACCAATATTTGGATATCATTTGTAAAATAACTAAAAGAACCAACTGGTCGTTTTTGTCCAAATTTGACGACCAGTTTTAGATGGTAGATCAGTTCTCAAAAGTTAGAAAATTATTCATACACTAAAAATCCTTAATTTCCCCCCTCCTCTTGTTAGAGCCAAAATATGGACATCTTATTGCATAAATATGTAAGGGTGTGTTTGGTAAACCGTATTTAAAGGTGGAATTTGGATTTTTATGGATTTGAAGACAAATTCATGGAATTCTATGTTTGGTTGGAGATGGATTTGGATATGGAAAGTATGACAAAATCCAAAACTTAGATTTGGTTGGATTTTGAAGGAAAATAATAATTATTTTTTAATAATTTCGTTAAAATATTTATTATTTAATAATTTTGTTAAAAATTAGTAAATTAAAAATTAGTTAATCTTTAATAATTTCGTTAAAATATTTATTATTTAATAATTTTGTTAAAAATTAGTAAATTAAAAATTAGTTAATCTTTAATAATTTCGTTAAAAATATTTATTCTTTAATAATTTCGTTAAAAATTAGTTAATTAATAAAAAAATAACTATTTTATTAGTATTATTAATTAAAAAAAATAGTATTATTAATTAAAAAATTAGTTAATTAGTTAATTTCGTTATAATCATAATTAATAATTTATTAGTATTATTATAATATTAATTAATAATTTGTTAATTAGTTAATAATCATAATTTACTAGTATTATTATATTATTATTATAATATTAATTAATAATTTATTAGCATTATTATAATATTTATTAATAATCATATCCTATGTTTAGTGTTATTAATTAAAAAATTAGTTAATTAGTTAATTTTGTTATAATCATATTAATAATTTATTAGTATTATTATAATATTAATTAATAATTTGTTAATAACTATTTTATTATAATCTTAATTAATAATATTTTAATCACAATTAGAATCATATTTTATAATAATTTAATTAATAATTTACTAATCATAATAATATTAATTTATAATTACTATTTTTAAAATATTTAATTTTATAGTTAATTAATCATGAATTATTAATTATTAATCAATAATTATAATTTATAATTATTAATCGTTAATAAAAATTATCAATTGTTAATTATTAATTATTAATCGTTAATTATAATTTATAGTTATTAATTATTAACTATTAATCGTTAATTATTAATTATTAATCGTTATTTATTTAAAAATTAACTAATCATTAATTATTAATTTTATAATTAATAATAACTAATCGTCAATTATTAATTACTAATTGTTAATTACTAATCGTTAATTATTAATTTTATAAATAATAATAAATATAATTCATCATAATTAATTAATAGCTTAATTATTGATCATGACTATAATTTAATTATTAATCATAAATCCAAATCCTATGTTTGGTTGGAGTTGGATTTGAATCTTGAAATCCATGATTTGGATTTGGAGGATTTCCAAATCCAAATCAAAATTGTGAAATCTGGTTACCAAACAGTTGCGGGCTGGCCATTACTGTAGTGGACATGCTTTATTGCCTATTGACCAATGTTGTAAAAACCGGACCGGACCGACTAAAATCGGATCTTTTAAAGAACCGTCGGTTTTTTTGTCAAAATCGGGTTCAACTGGTGAACCGGCCGAACCGGTTCACAATTGAACCGACCAATTTTGGCTATTTTTTTATTGTAAAAAAATTCAAAATAAATTATAATGTGAAATTTGGACCATTTGATTCCTTATTTGGTTTTAATCGACCTTATAGTTGTAAAATTAAACCGAACTGACATACTTATGACTAAACCAAACTAAACCAAGAAGTAAATATGGATATTTTACATATTTGAACCAAACCAAACCAATTCTATTGAACTCCAATTGAACCCCGGTCCTACCTATACCAAAAAATTTCGGTTCGATTATCGGTTCGGTTTTTAAAACATTGCTATTGACTGAGCACGATCAATGTCATTCATTCTCTAGTCTTGTAACTGCCATTTACATGGCTTACATATATGAATGACAACCACCCTTCACGGGTCGCTAATTCAATTACAAAGATTTATTTCTCCTTTTTTATCCAAGTTTATGAAAAAAAATGTTTCTAACTACAACACGTTATCAGAATGCTTTACAACGAAGGTTAACGATCTGCGATTGCGTTTCAAAAGATTGAGTAAGTAGATCTTATTTATGTAGATCTAAAGTTCTCCATAACGACACACGATGTTCTTTAAGAACTAACGTGGCTCCCTATAGCAGCAACAACGGTCAGGTGGAGCTCTGCGGAATGAAGCAACCTCGTAAAACATTTTTTCTTAAGAAAACACCACAAAACTTCCTGTAGCAGTATGCGGGAAGAAGTATGTGTGAAGTAGCACCACGAGAAGCAGTTTGCCTGAAGTAGCACCGTGAAAAGCAGTCTACATGCATGAAGCAACATAGTAGGAACCTACCTGAACAATATTGCAAAAACCCCCCGCCTGCCGGGCTTTTCCCAAACCCCCACGAGGAGCAATGCCCCTTGACCCCCGCCTGCCGGGCTATTCGACCCCGTCCGAAGCTTCGTCCTCCATGTGCCACAGTTCACCTTGAACACATAGTTCTACTAATTTGTGGTGCTATACTACGGTTGTAAGATTCTATTTTTAAGCAACCATTATACTTGGTGAACGTTGCTTAACCTTGCATAATAGGGAAGAACTTGGTGCACATCTTAGCAAGTCAAATTGAAGCTACAAATTTACAGGTAGTGCACTTGGTGCCGTCCTTAGCAAGTTTGTTTGCTGATATTTACCTCTGTTGCATGAACTATCATCGAAACTTGTACAAATTATACTAAACTCGAAGTTTAGAGCATCTCCAACCCTATTGTGACTTTGGAAAAAAGTTGTTGCCACATAGGAAAGACAAAATTTTATTCAAAAGTTCTTCTCCAATGCAATTGTCAAGTCAATTGTGAAGCTTATGTGGCAAAAATTAAAGAAGATATTGTGAAGTTGATTGTCTTGTTCTAGACAATGCACTTGACAATGTCTTTTCTTCCATGTCATCAATTATGAATAAAAAATATTAGAAAAAAGAAGGGATTTTTTGACTTTCATCCCACTTATTAATATGCATTTGTACTTACATCCCACTTTTTAATTTTTTTAGACTTACATCCCACTTTTTGTCACTAAAAGTATTTATTTTGTCATGAAAAGTATTCATTTTGTCACGAAAAATATTTTTCGTGACAAAAGTGGGATGTAAGTCAAATAAAATTAAAAAGTGGGATGTAAGTACAAATTCATATTAATAAGTGGGATGAAAGTCAAAAAATTCCAAAAAAGAAAGAAGATGAGTAGTTGACTTAAAAGTTGCCTTGGAAGTTGGAAAAATACTTTCTATTGTCTCCTCAATACTTTTGCATTGGAGAGAGTTTTTCTATCTCATTGTCTTTTGAGATATAATTTTGCCACATAAACAAGACATTGTCTTGTGGCTCATGCCACATAGGAGCTACCTAAGACTCACAACACTTAACAAGACAATAGGGTTGGAGATGCTCTTATAATAACCTATAACTCATATTGAACTTGAAGTTCATTTTTACCCTGCAGTTCATATAAAGTGAACCTGCATTCACATTGACCCTGAAGTTCATAAGAACCCAAAGTTCATCTTGAACGTGGAGTTCACAAGGACATGAAGTTCTTTATATATAAATAAAAACTGCAAAGGCATTAGAACTCAAAGTTCACCATATGTCCCTCTCCAATACTAGGATACTGGACCAGTTACGCACTACAGACTACACCAGACCCCACCATACGGATACGACTATCCCTAAACATGATGGTATATACTATAATACAAGTCACCAATGGTGTCAAAAGAATATACATTATGTTAATCATTCAAACAAGAAATCTTGTTGGTAACGAATGATCGGGACAAAGTGAATTGAGACCGTTTTCTATTTATGGATTGACATCTTCGAATTTATGTCTTATATGTAGTGAACCATGTCTTGGAGAATGAACTCTATATAAGAGTATCTTACTCAAACCATTTTACTATTTGATTTTTGTTGTTGCTTTTATTGTTGGTTTTGGATGCATTTTTGTGGATGTTTTCAATGGATGTTTTTATTGCTTGCCTTTACCTCACATTCATATAAAATTCTGAGAGAAAGATAAGAAAAATACTGAAACATTGCTGGTGCAAATGCAAGTGTACAAGTAGGCAAAGCTTGACTGTCGTATGGAAGATATATTTCTTTCAATAATTCATCAACAATGAGTGCCTTTGATCCTATGATCCTTGATCTTCACGCTTAACGAAAGGATTTTTTCGTTGTTGCGTTATGTTCTGATCAATGATACCTTATCAAGAAATCATAAATGATAATGAAAGATGAGCGAGCATATTGCTATTAACTTGTTGTAAAATGATAGATATATTGTATTGTTGTAACAAAGGTTTAGGATCGATGAGTCACCATTTATGATAAGTTCCTGGATTGGATGATAAGAAATAAGTCATTGGATTAAGCAGTAAGTATTACAAGCAATGGCACGAGGAAAGGTGGTAAGATAGATGAGAAATGTGGCATATTATTCAAGTTTTTTGTTATCATACATGATATGTTTTTTTTTATAATAATGTTACATATGCATGCATGGTCATGGACAACTTGTGAACGAGGTTTTATTTATTCGAATGGTATCTATGGCTACAGAACTGATTCGACCTAGGAGGAGCATGGATAACTAGTTTTGAAGTACAAGCACATGAATTACGGGACCTTCAGTGAGGGTAGCTACATGTGCCACAAGGGACGTCATAATTCTATAGATAGTTTAGATGGTTTATGCTCAGTGACCCTCATATAGATAGGCAACATAGCTAATGTTGTCTTATGCATGGAAGATTATGTTATTATTCATTACATGAAAGGATCATCGACCATGGGCAAGACAATATACCAAGATCAGCTATTAATCTCACATAATTTATAATGTTGATTTTATGTGAGTTGAGTTACATCCACTCATTAGTGCATTCCCTTCGTCTCCATATGTGTTGGGAACCTAGCCGGCAATTGGAGACCCTGAAAGCTTGTTCGACTCTTCAGAAGCCTTGCACTCATTTGAAGTTTTATTTTCGAGAAGAAGTCTTCCACTGAAGGTGCTATAATTTTTATTTATTTATAAGGAATATGATGTATGGAATGTTTGTTCCTCATTTTGTTATTCTACAAGTTGTAAGTCAAGTTTGACATTTCTAATCGGCTGTTTGAGAGCCTAATATTTTCTGCTGTAGAAGTTATCAATAAAGGTATATTTTGGTTTCATTCTATATGTTATTCAATTTTTTTGTGATTTGCTACAAAATTATATGAAAAATTATTTTTTTTACAAAATAAGCACAATCATACGTTGTACATGCGTAAATCAGGCTTGTATGACATCATGCCTAGTGACGATTTATCGGTTTGATGGAATCAGAATGTGACAACTATGAAGCTTCTATTTGAATATGAAATTTTCTTTAAGTTAGACAATTGTTCTAATTATATCTAGATACTCTACATGGAAGTTGTAGTGCCCCGTCCCAACATCGTACCTTGTTCCTCGTTGCGACGCAAGGAGTGCGGTTAAGAAACACTATCACTATCGATTGGTCGGGACCGGTTGAATCAAGATCATTTCCTCGTTATGGATTGACTTCTTTAGAATCAAGTCCCATATTCAGCGGACTGGATTTCGAGGATAGACTTTACGACTGAGTCGAGAGAGACCTCCTGCTACTTTGGTTTTATGTAGTTGTTTGCCATCGAACAAAGTTGAACAAACTTTTGTATTAACAAATGGAAGAAGTACAAAGAAATCCTAAACATGAATTCTAACTACAAAGTTTTTTTATTCTGGGAAGTGTGACGGTGGAGATAAAACATTGTAGTGGCTCCTTTACTCCTTTGATGATCAACGACGGAAGGAAACTGTAAGTCTTCTGCTCAGCGGCAAGGTTGACAACAATTCGTCTCTCTAAAGTTTGCTCTGACTCTCTGAATGTCTGGGGGTTGAAATGAAGGATGACTCCTTCTATTTATAGATGGCTGGAATGACCCATCCATGCATGCATATGCGATGCGCGCATGAATTTTGGAGTGTATGAGCGTGGCACGCATGAGATTTGCTGCCATGTGGCATCTCTGAACAGAATATAGTTGCAATCATGCGCATGTGGCGCAACTAACTGTCATGTGGCCGTGGTTGGAATGTATTTGTTGCTGAGATCTTGGGCGGTTGCCACCCGTCCTAGGCATGACCGATTCGTTTAACACGTGGCGCATGCTGATGGCTCGAAGATCTCGATTTGTTGTAACAAGAAAGATTTGATGTGCTGGCATAATTTTAGCGCATGAGGTGACTTGGCACATGGCTCCTGGGGCGCATAACAACTCTGGGTGCATGGATTTAGAAGCGCATGCGAGGGATAAGTCAAGCTACATGGCTTGGAACAACTGTAACCGACAAGTGAATAATGATTATGCTGACGTCTGTGCTGAAGTAGGTGCATGCAGTCGTGAATGATGGTGCTTCGTTTGTGGTGCAGCCATCGACTGTATGTGTTTTTTAGTGCATGTTGTATCACGTTTCTAGTGACATATGACATCTGACATACTTGTCTACGTTGCATTAAATAATGGGGAGAGGTCCAGGCGAATGGAAACTTGGCACAACAAGATTTTTGTCTGTACAAGTTTTGTGCCTCTCTGAGCGCATAGTTCTTGATGAGCATGATTTTTCATACGCATGGACATTGAGGCGCATGGTTTGGGTCAAATTCCCAAATTCAGCCGCTGCATGGGGCTCGAAAATGATGGTTTTGACCATAAACCTGGTTGAAGACCGATGAGGCAGATTAATTGCCATTAATGTGAGGTTCATCCCATTTATTTTGGGGCTTTTACCGTGGGCCACTTGGCGTATGAGTTTAACCGTGCATGGCCTATAAATATGGGATTTTTGGGAAAAAGACTTGTTCATTCTTGTTACTCCTCTACTTTATGTTCGAGACAACGTTGTCTTTCGATAACTGCAAGCGTCCACTTGACGAGTCTAGCAAAAATTGTACCATGTCCTAGGATCGTAGATCACTTCGTTGAAAGAAGCGACCACTTTGATGCAAGAACTTGCTGGAAGATAAATATGGATGGTTGGAAAAATGGGTGGAACAACTCCTATTCGTGTGGCACACTGACTACGTTCTTCCCCGAGGAGTCTCTGAGTGCGGCCAAGATATTGATTACTGGGTTTGGATTGATTGCCAATCGAAACCATGTTCTACTAACGACTCATCCACATGTCAGAGGAGTTGCACATGTCCACCAGTGACTCATCCACATGGCGGAGGAGCTACGTATGTCTGCCAGCAACTCATCCACATGGCAGAGGAGCTGTGTGTGTCTACCAGTGGCTCATCCATATGGCCGAAGAGCTGCGCATGTTCTTGAATCATTAGGGCATGCCAACTTTGGTATTATATTTTCCATGTATTCAATGAAAATCTATTTTATTAATTAAACTTCATGAATTATCGAATGCAAATCCTTTTTGTGCGCTTTTAATACTATGTAGTAATTTTAGGCACATGATATCTCTCTTCGTGGTGTGCCCACTAGCCATACGCATGTTATTTGCATCACATGGTTCTGTGTGACTTTTTTTATGCTTCTACATGACCCTCTTCAAAGTTTTCAAAACTTGAGCAAGTTTTGAAATACTTTCAACACGAAGCATGGACGAAAGAGCCTTTTCTAGTGCATGAGTCTCTAGTGCGCATGAAGTGCCGAGCTCATGGTTTATTGGATGTTAGATCGTCTTCTGACAGGCTGTCAGTTTAATGGACGCTTGTGACTTTGACAGGATGTCAAATCATTATTGTGATCAAAATGCCTTGATTTGGTTCAACCCATGAAATGATGGCTGCATGAACTCATCCTTATCGGCTACACACATTATAGAGCCTATAAATAGGCGCTTAGTGTTAGGGTTATATACTAAAAGTATCACTTTTGTAGTAACCTTATTTCCTTAAATTTTGAATGAGAATCATATGGGCAAATGTTTGCATATTGTATTTGTTGCAAGTGTTAATGCAAATGTCTGATATTCTATATTATAGATAATATGGTGTGTGGTGTCACACAGAAGATCATATTATCAGTTTCCTATGGAGTATATAAATAGTTCACAACCTAGATGGACTTGGACAATCTATTGGAAAGGTTGTAGTGTAATCTGGTATTAGTCTATCTTGACTATAGGTTTACACTAGTACACTTTGTGTGTATTGAACATGACCACTTGAGGTTGTTCTCTTTGTACTAACTACATAAGAGAACAAACACCTCTGTTATTATGGATGCTTGTGCTCTTAATCCGGATATAATAACGGACATGTATATGCAGTGTGCATTATTTTGACTCATAAAAGAGTGAGATTCATTATGGATCAACAACCTCTATGAATTGGGTAATAACATTGTATGTATGATGGGCTGTTGATTATAAATGGAATCCATGTCCCGATACATCGGGTTGATGATGTCCTCTTAAGGAGCTCATAAGAATTGTCATGTAAACCCTGCAGGTAGATTATATCCGACATGACAAATAAAGTTGAGCGGTACTACTTAAGGATAAAAGATGTCGAATCAATATAGTTGTCAGTAACTTAATTTGATCGACGGACATACGATATCTTAACATGGGGAGCCAAACGAGCATATAATAAAAAGAGCCTACAAACATAATTTGGGATTAGGGAGGTAGTGCAACAATAGCTCATTAGTGGACCGAGCTATTGTTAATGGGCCTGGATTGTGTGTTCGGGCTGAACACGGGATATCCAGATCCGTTAGGAGGCCTAACCCTAATTTCTCCTCATGGTCCCTGCCGTAGCCTATATATATCCTCTATTCTCTGGCCGCCAGATTACAGATCAGAAATCTGAAATTTTTTCTAAATTCGTGATTCACGTAAGGAGAGAAAGAGAGGGCTGCCAAGGAGAAAAAAAGGTTGGGAGATCGTCGCCCACACGACGTTCAACTCGAGGAAGGAATACGTACAGAAGATCTTGGGGTCGTCCACTTGAGATTGCCAGGAATTACTTGTCTCCTTTCCGTCGCAGGTATAATTCGTGAACCCTAGTTTCCGCCTATGAAGGGTTAGAACACGTATTAGATCTGTTCAACTTTCTATTGATCAATACGCACACCAAAGGAAGGGTCCTGGGAATCCCCAGTTCCATCAATTAGGTAGAGAGAGAGAGAGAGAGAGAGAGAGAGAGAGAGAGAGAGCTTTACTTGCTTTTTTAACACTTATGATAAAACAAAACCCTTCTTCTTCTTCGACTCCTCCTTCAAAACCCTAACATCTCCATGGCCCCCAAAGCTTCTAAGATCACGGCTGCAAGCTCGAGCAAGGAAAAAAGAAAGAGGAAGAAAGCAGTTGCTGAAGTCGCCGACTAAGAGCCAGTCGTCGTCGATATGACATACCCTGACGTTTGTAAGGAGGTCGTAGGTGGGTAAATCGCCTCCTCTGAACACACAAACATTGGTTCACGGTTGGGCACGTGGATGGGAGACCATCTGGAACATGGGCCCACCAGATTCATCGCTGACGCGCATGGACGTAGATAAGAAGCTACATCTTGAAGATGTGCTGAGGCTTTACTCAGCTGACATACCTGGATTTTGTCCGAAAGATGCGCTGAAGTTTTGCTCTACGGATGCGCATGGACTTCTATCATGAAGATGCGTTGAAGCTCTGCCCTGCGGATGCGTATGGACTTCTGTTTGGAAGATGTGCCAACGCACACTTTACATATTTGGTAGGTAACCATCATGTGCCTGCTGTCTACGCGTATGGTTACTGCTCTGAAAGCTTTATCTCATGCTGTTGTCAGTTTAATGGACGCTTGTGACTTTGACATGATGTCAAATCATTATTGTGATCAAAATGCCTTGATTTGGTTCAACCCATGAAATGATGGCTGCATGAACTCATCCTTATCGGCTACACACATTATAGAGCCTATAAATAGGCGCTTAGGTAGAGAGAGAGAGAGAGAGAGAGAGAGAGAGAGAGAGAGAGAGAGAGAGAGAGAACTACTAAAATCTGTCAAATCAGCGACGCCTCAGGACGTCGCTAAATAGGGAAAATACGTCGCTAATATCGATTAGCGACGTATTTAGCGACGTTTGCACGTAGTCGCGATTAACCTAGTCGCTAAACAACAAAACGTTGCAATACGTCGCTATTGCGACGACACTCAGCGACGCGGACACGTCGCTAATTCAGCGACTACCAGCGACGTAAAACATCATCATTTACCGACGCAACCTAGCGACGTTGAGCGACTTGACATGCATCGATGCTGACCTGGCTTGAGAGCCAAATGGCGACGTTCTGCGACTTTGCTACGTCACTATAGTACCAACATATAGCGACGTGTAGCGATGTCCTACGTAGCGACGTTTAGTGACGATCAGCGACAGTATTCATCACAGTTAGCGACGTGCCTTATATTTACTTTGCGACTTTACCTTCGTCGCTGGACGTCGCTGAGAGTCGCTGAATATCGCTAATATTGAAAAAAAATAAAAAAATTACAGCATTTGCAGCATCCCCTGCAGCATTTGCAGCATCCCCTACACCATTTGTTACAACAACGACGGTGTGTATCACGAACACAGTATCAAACAACATATATGTTTCACTTAACAAAATGCCTGAAAATTGGATTTTGAAAATAAAACGAGAAAAAGTACAAGAAGTACAAATTTGATTCTGGGAAGTATTGCTATGGAAGTCTGATCTGTAAATGATCACTTTGTTCCTTGGACCATACGATGATGATGAAGATCACTGCTAGAAGATGAACAATTGGAAGAACTAAGTCACCAGAAAGGTATCGACGCACTTGGGCACTGATGGCGAGGCCGAATGCTTTCCTGCTTTGCTTCACTCTGTTCTGGAAGAAAAGTTGAAGAAGAATGCTCCAAAAAATCAAAGTCTCTGGGCTCTGATCTCTATGTATTCTCTCCTTTCTCTCTGTGTGTCCGTTATATGAGAAAAATCAGTCTATTTATAGACTTGGCTTCTTGTGCGTGAAAACTCAGCAAAAGTTCCGTCTTTACGCTAACAACTGCCACCCATGATTGGAGTCATCCTCTGCATACGTTGACACGTGTCCCATCATTTCAGTAAGAATAGGATGTACGTACACACGTTCTTCGAGATATGTGGCATGAAAGCCATGTAGGCAAACCACGTTCTGAATTGGTGAAGAAGAATAGGGCGTAAAAACAACCCAAATATACCCTAAGCGTAAAGTAGTAGACTAGGCGTAAAATAGTCCTGACATGGACTTCTCGCGTAAAGTGGTTGTTAAATAACCTTGAGCGTAAAAGTAGCCCAAATAAACCTTACGCACACGTCAACTTTTGAGCGTAAAAACTCGTATAGTCTCCGTGCGTAAAAGAAGCCATATTATGAGCGTAAAAATAGCTCAGTCCACATACTAAACGACAAATTGGTCTCTGTGTAAAACAAATCCCTTCGAATTCTGTGATATATGCCATCATTAAATCTTCATATCAGACTTTGCATTAAATGCAAGACTTGACAGCTTTATCCAGCGTAAAAGTGGCTAGCCTGTCTTAGGCGTAAAACCATTAGCTTAGACCCGGGCGTAAAATGACTAGCCTGCTTCAAGCGTAAAGTGATTAGCCTCTCTTTGGCGTAAAGTGGATCAATTTGAATGGAATGATCCATCTTTTTGACTCATTCTTATGAAGCACTTTTTACGCTCCTACAAGACCCCCTTCAAAGTTTTCAAATATCTTCAAAATTTGAAACACTTTGAACAGAAGCGTAAAAGTTGAGATTTGACCAGTCAGCGTAAAATTTGGGATACTCAACAGTCATCCGCGTAAAAGTGGGGATATCCAACAGTCGGCGTAAAAATCAAGAAATGGTGCCGGTCAATACTTAACTGCCATAATGAATTTTCTTCTCGAAACTTTTGAATGATTTTTCATCTTCCCGAGTTTGTATTAATAATGAGCAATTTCCCATAAGGAATATGAAAAGTTGATTTAATTGTATAAATAAGGAGAAATTCTTCATCCTTGCTATTCATCCTCATATTGTCATGGCACCAAAGAAAGAGATTAACAACAAAGAGGCTCCGAGCTCCAGGATTGATTTTGAGCGGGCACGCAACTTTATAGAGTGCTTCGGAGTGACTCCAGCTGTCTTTAGTCGTATCGATGGTGGTCCCTCAACTGCGTATGAGGGATCAGGAGATGCAGAAGCGTTTCTTAATCTGATGCGTCGCTCTGGGATTCGCAACATGCACGACTTAGATGCCTCCCTTCGTCAGCCCAACGAAGGAGAGAAAAAATAATGTAGAAGTGTCGTCTATGTATTGCGACTCTTTTATCTGTAGGGTCCACTTCCCCCTTTTTTATAAATAAAATCTTGATATTGATCTCCTCTGTTGGTACATAGAATCGTTCAACACTTCTTTAACTGCATTTATGGTTGTTTATTCTCAAGAGAAACAAAACAACACGTGGCATCTACCTTGTGGTCATGAGCACCTTTTTAGTAGGATCTTTCCCGAAATAGACTCATGCCAACCGTTTCCTCAACCCTTATAAATAGCTGAGTTAAAGAATGTTTTATACATTCTCATTCTCATTCTTTCGAAGATAGCTTCTAGCAAATAATGATGCTTTCCGATGCTCTCTCTCTGTACGCCCGGTAGCTCTTTGCAAGATTTCATTCTTCAACAAATGATGATGCTTTCCGATGTTGTTCCTCTGTACGCTCGGTCGACAGACGTTGATTTAACAATTCTCAGAGCCGAATCATCTGACCTCAATGGTAAGTTTAATTCGTAAAACAATCGTCTGCCTTTGAACTGTTTTGTCGAAAACAAATGCCCATGAGTGTAAATCCTTAACAGACGTAGAATCTTATAGGTAAGATGCACGGGCGTAAAATCCTTGTTGAATAATATGCTCATGAAACATTGGCGTAAAAGCCTTGTTGAATGAGGTGCATATGAAACAATGGCGTAAAAAGCCTTTGTTGAATAGGGTACACATGAGACACGGGCGTAAAAGCCTTGTTGAGTAAGGTGCGCGAGCATCAGTCTTTAATTGATCAGTAAGTGGCTGATAATAAAAATTTTCTGTTGTTTTCTGTAGAAGCTTGGCTGAAGAACTTTTCCAGAACCGGTATTGGCGACTTTAACGCTGTGAGGTGTATTCTTCTGACATCAGCATCAGGGAGCTCATGCGCTTTTGATGCGCAAATCAGACAACTCAGAACTTTTCGTGGGATAAAAGGGTATTCCTCAGATGGTAGGAAGAGCCTTTATACACGGAAAGTTGGATGGTGGAGTCAACTCTATCCCGAGAAATTGGGTAGTAGAGTTCCTTTCACGGCAGGACTAGGAATTGTATCCCAATGCTGGATACATTCCTATCTCCTCTGAAAGGCCGCCATTCCTCCACCAATTGTATTGGCAGCAACACGTCTTCGGGCTGCCATACTCTGGGATTCTCCTCTCGTCTGAGAGAGAAGACCAGAGTTTGATTCCTTCTGTTCTGGTCGCCATTGAGGCTCAGACAGTAAGGAATTGACACCAATAACGAATCCGATGAAGAAGATCCAAAGAAGAAATAGATCTCGATTAGGTCATCGTTGTTGTATAGAATGAAAATTCAAGATGTAATAGATTTCCATTATGACTTGTAAGAAAGTCTAAGAAATGTAATAGACTTTTATGATGAAATGAGAATGGAAATGATGAATCTTCTATACTCAATGATTTGTATCTATCCAGAAGTAGTATGGACATGATAGATAATAAAGTCTTGTTTTCTGTTTAGAGTATATAATACTATCAGAGGTATTATGGACATGACAGCATGTAAGAACTCAAAGAAAAAGTAGATTAATATCTATACAGAGGTCAAATGGATTTGATAGATAAAAAAAGCAAGCAGATTTAATATTTATTCAGAGGTTTATAAGAACGTGATAAATAATAAATCCAATTTTCTATACCAATGGGTAAGATAGAAGATCAAAATTTCTCTCCGAAGAGACGCGTAATCAGCTTAACCAAACCTTGGTAGCTGGAGATTAAAAAGACAGATGTCACTGAGGATATATGCCAATATTTTCGAGAAAAGAAAGAACAATTCAATTCCATAAGTAAATGAATGAATCTGATGTAATGAACGGACAAGCCTTTCCGAGAATGAAAGGTTATTTTCAATTTCAAAGACCGGTTCATTAATAGATCTCTCCTATTAAATAGGTGAGAAATCTTTGTAACTTTTCATTCTTATTTCCACTCCTCTATTGGAAATGTCTTCCAAGGATATGCAGCAAAAGAATGAAGTCTCCAAGAAAGTTGAGGACATCATTGAGACGTGCCCCATTGAACCAATTGTATCAGGTCCAACCGAAGTAGGCGAAAGATCATCTACGCCCAAGCCACCACAAGACATCCTCGCTTTCTTAGTAGAGCCAGGGAAAACTCCTGAAGAAGAAGCACTGAGGATGACTGTCTGTAAGTTTTTTATGAACTCAGGCAACGATGCCTTCGATGCATTGGCCGACTATGTATTTAATAAGAAAGGCAGTAGTCCTCGTCCTTAATCCTTTGTTCAGAACAAAAATAATAATAAAAAAATTTTATTTTCATTCTGTCCCCCTTTTTTTTATATATAGTACTTCTTAAGAAATTTGCTATTGATTGGCATCATAAGTAGATCTCCATTAGGCTTTGATAACCGATAGGCGCCATTAGAAAACACGGTCTCAATTACATAAGGACCTTCCCATTTCGCTTGGAATTTTCTCTTGCTTTTGTGAGTCATAATCATCGATCTTCGAACGGCTAATACCAACTCGCCAATCTTGAATACCCTCTCTTTAACTTTACGATTGAAAGTTCGAGATATACGTGCTTGATATAGCTCAATATGCTGTTGTGCTTGAAGACGCTTCTCATCCAATCCTTCAAGTTCTTGGAGTCGTAAGCAATCATTGTTCTCTATAGTTAGCTCATTAGCAATAGCTATTCGTAGAGATGGAATCTGGATTTCCAAGGGAAGAACTGCCTCATATCCATAAACCAAAGAAAATGGTGTAAAACCAGTAGGAGTTCGGACTGTTGTTCGATAAGCCCATAAACATTCTTCAAGTTTCTCATTCCAATCACGTTTATTAGAAGAGACAAACTTTTTGAGAAGTTTAATGATAGTCTTATTGAATGCTTCGGCTAAACCATTAGCAGCTGGATTATAAGCCGTAGAAGCCAAATTTTGAATTTGATTCTTATCACAGAACCGATAAAATGCCTGACTAGCAAATTGTGGACCATTGTCATGAATTATCCGTCGAGGAATCCCGAAGCGATAAATGACATGATGTTTGATGAAGCTGATCACATTAGATGTTTTCACTTCAGCAAGGGGAACTGCTTCTGCCCACTTAGAAAAGTAATCGGTTATAGCTAATATGAACCGATGTCCTTTAATAGAAGGAGGGTTAATAGGACCAATGACATCCATACCCCAAGCTTCGAAGGGCCAAGAAGCTGCTGTAGGATGTAGAAATTCAGAGGGTTGGTGAATAAAATCGGCATGAATCTGACATGCTTTATACCTTCTGGCGTAATCTACAGCATCTGCTATCATGGAAGGCCAATAGTATCCCATTCTTCGAATGCGATCCTGTAATTTCGGACCTGGTTTATGAGCACCACAGACACCATCGTGAGCCTCACGGAGTATCAGTTTAGCTTCACTTTCTGAGAGACAGTGCAGCAAGAGTCCATCATATGAGCGACGATATAACATATGTAAAGATGAATCATAATAGAATCGAAATGATCGTCTTTTAATTGATGCAGCTTCTTTTGGATCTTCAGGTAAAATCCCATGAACCGCGTAATCAATAAATGGAGTTCTCCAATCCCTTTGCTGAGAGCTTGATTCTGTAGTATAACTCTATTCAATACACAAATTATTCTTGACACAGAATAAATCTCGGTCCAACAAAGTAATTGTATTTTGTCTTCGGATTGGAACAGCCAAATCTGCAGCTAGGCTAGCAAGAGCATCAGCCTCCACATTCTGAGAACGTGGTACGAATTCAATGAAGAATCCTTTGAATGAAAGGATCAATTCGACTACTACTTGATGATAAGGGATGAGATCAGGATTTCTGACTTCATAGGTCCCTCTAACCTGATTAACAATCAGCTGAGAGTCTCCATAGGCTTCCAGGAATTCAATATTCAATTGTTTTGCAACTTGGAGACCAATCAATAGAGCAATATATTCTGCTACATTATTAGAGCATGGTTCAATGAGAGAATAGGCACGGTATATGACCATTTTGTTAGGAGAAACCAAGACAATTCTTACCCCAGAACAATATTACCTTTAGATCCAACCCGTGATGCTCTGTCAAAATATAATTGCCAAATGTCATTTTTCAAAGTCATATTGCAATATAGAACTTCATCTGGAATGTCTTCATATAACTTTGATGTTTCCGGTATAGGATGAGCAGCTAAGAAATCAGCTAGTGCTTGACCCTTCACTGATTTTTGAGGTATATAAACCATGTAATAAGGAGTGAGCAGCATCGCCCAGGTAGCTAACCTAGAGTTAAGAATGCTCGATTTTCTCATCAATACCCGAATGGGGTTTATTCTGGAGATGACATGGATAGTCTGTCTTGTCACATAATGTCTTATCTTTTGGACAACAAAAACCAAGGCCAGACATTCCTTTTCTACAGGAGTATACCTGTGTTCTGCTCTGACCATCATTCGACTAAGATAATAAATCGCTTGTTCATGTCCTATATCACTTTTTTGTGCAAGAAGAGCACCAAGTGAATGATCCAAAGCTCGAACATATAGCAAAATGGTCTTCCTATAACTGTAGGTACCAAAACAGGTGGATTTATAAGATATTGCTTGATGTCATTAAAGGCTTTCTGACATACTTCATCCCAAACAAATGATACACTCTTCTTTAATAGACGGGAGAAAGGCTGGCATCTTCCAGAGAGATTGGATATGAATCTCCTGATATATGCAATGCGACCTTGGAAGCCACGGAGTTCTTTTAGATTGCGTGGAGGACGCATTTCAAGAATTGCTTTAACCTTATCAGGATCAACATGGATACCCTGAGAAGTAATGACAAATCCTAAAAACTTGCTACTGGAAACCCCTAAGAAAGACTTAGTAGGGTTCATTTTCAATTGATGTTGGCGCATCAATTCAAATACTGTCTTCAAGTCTTGAATATGATCATCTTTTGATCGACTCTTAACAACAATGTCATCTACATAACATTCTACTGTCTTCCGTAGATGTTCTTGAAAGATGTTGCTCATGGCCCGTTGATATGTGGCACCGACGTTTTTAAGACCAAACGGCATCACCGTATAGCAGTAAACCCCAAGGGGTATACGAAAAGCGGTATGCTTCTCATCTTCTGGATGCATCTTAATTTGATTATATCCTGAGAATCCATCCATGAAAGACATGCATTCAAAACCACATATATTGTCTATCATGACATCAGTAATTGGAAGTGAAAATTCGTCTTTTGGACAAGCTGCATTAAGATCTCGAAAATCTATGCAAACTCGGACTTTTCCGTTCTTCTTTATAACAGAAACAATGTTGGCAACCCAATCAGGGTGTTGTTCTTCACGAACAAAACTACACGTGATCAGCTTTTTGACTTCTGCTTCAATTGCATCCATCATATCTGGCCGAAAATACCGTTGCTGTTGTTTTACATGCTTAGCATTAGGAAGAATATTGAGTTTATGAGTAGCAACTTTGGGATCTAAACCTAGCATATCCTCATAACTCTATGCAAAAATATCAATATATTCTTTAATCAGTTTTATCAATTCTTCCTTTTCATCTTCAGAAAGATTCTTACTGATGAATATTGGTTTGGGCATAGTTCCATCTCCAACGTCAATCTGGACAATCTCGTCCTCTGTAGGTGGTTGTCGTTGTTCAAAACGAAGTTCCCATTGAGTGTCCATCTGTTGAGCCCAAGGATCATTCTCAAATGGCTCGGATTCACCATCAATTTGAACCATGTAAGCTAAAAATATTTGCTCAGATTCATCATAATAGTCTCCTTTAACACACGAGGAGTGAGAAATATCGGATTCGATGAATTGGGCTTCTACTGAATCTGATGATTGTGAAGAGCTAGAAGAGAATTCTTCTTGTATATCGTCATTAAACATATGGGACGGATCATATCCCAATCCATGACGAGTTTTCTTGTAAAATGGATCACCACGTAATGGTAGTCGTCTACCTTTGCCTTGATTGAGACCTTGCATAGTCTTTAAATCATATCCCATGTTCTGGATAATTTTGAGAGATTGTTGACTATATCTGTCAATTTGGATTCTTCCTTTATCTTTATCTCTTAAATCATCTGTCTGAGCAACAGGGATATTTCTAGTCAGGCCAAACACAATTTGGCACTTGTTTTTCTTATCAGACGGAACCACGAAATAAGATTCTTTGTGACGTCTATAAGTTACACAAGCTTGCGATAAAGCGGCTACAGGAAGAAGATAGGAAGAAGATGTTAGAAACCTTTGAGCATAAGGTCCAACATCGACATGAAGAGGAAAAGAATTTTCCTTATTGTTAATGTATAAGGTTTCCTCTGTGTCTATGTCGTCTTTATATTGATGAATTTGATTATCAGAAGATAAAGTCATTCTTTTAATAAACTTGACAGTCATATACTCGAAAAGGAAATCTTCATTAATATCAAAAAGTACAGAATGATCAATATTTACATCATTTACAATTTGAATGCTACGCTTCGGATTAATCACTAGTGGATTATCATCCGTCTTCTGCGTAGATTTGCTAAGATTGACAATCAAAGGAGGTTCTAGATCATTCGTACGAAATGTACGCCCTTTGACTTTGATCACAAGAGGTTGAACTTGGCTTTTAACAGGAACATTCACTGATTCCTCAGATGAAGCTTGAGTTCTTCCTTTAACCTTGATCATCAAAGGTTGATTGTTGACAGGTTGGGGTTGGATTCGCCCTTTGACTTTGATATTAAAAGGTTGCTCTTCTGGCGGATCTTCGTTAATAGACTGATCTTCAGCAGATGATTGATCTTCAACCATATCTGATATCTCTTTCATATGCTCTTGTTTGTAAAGCCTTGAGTCGAAAAAATAGGCTTCGACACCCTTGAAAGGATTGATATCAGCAAACTCAGTCTTCACAACTCCTTGGGGATCCACATACTTGAAGCATTGGTGGAGAGTCAAAGGCATGATGTTATGCTCATGTAACCATGGTCTTCCAAGAAGAATATTGTAGGATACGTCTGAGTTAATAACATAAAATGTTGCCATAGTTCGAAGATCACCAATCTGAATCTTCAGACGAATCTTCTCCAGTGGTTTGCTCTTTCCAGAGTTGAAACCAACTATTGTGGTACTAGTGTAAGTCAGATCACTAGTAGGAATCCTCAATGGTCTTAGCATACTTTGAAGAATTATGCTAATGGAAGACCCAGGATCAATGTAAATTCTGTCAACTTCAATGGATTCAATATACCCAGTGTAACACAAAGGCCTATCATGCTTGTTATACTTCAACAACATATCTTCTTGTGTGAAGGTGATGTTGGGAATTGCTTCCATCACACTATGACATTGTGGGCATGATACTGGTATATTGTCAGGAGTCTTGAGTTGAGCTAAGCAGGAATCAGCTTGCAGCAAAGCTTCACTCAAAGTTTTGCGGCTTTCTCTAGAAAGGCGAAGCAACTCGAAAATAGATAATCTAGCCGGAGTATTAGCTAACTGGGCTAGAATATCAAATTTATAGGGTTTCATCACCACCCCCTGACTGGAAGTAGACTTCAACGGGACATCGAAGCGTACCGCTTTCTGTTTTCCCTTTTCAACCACAGCAGGAGCAAGAGACGGTTGAGTTGATGGTGTTTCAACATTCTCAGCTTCCTTGGAGGATCCCTCATAATCTTTGTGGTACCCTTTTCCAGATCTTGTACCAGCAAAAGTTTCTTCTTCAGACTCAGAAGAAGGAAGTACCATATTGCAGGATTTAATCTTCCTTTCCTTAGCCTTTTTCTTGTGAGGATTGTTATGAGGAACCTCAGAACCCAATCCAACAGTGGATTTTTAACTTTGAATTTGTAAAGGAAGTCGTATCCCTTTATCATAATTCAAACCTTCTGCCTTTTGAAAGTCATAACCCATCTTCTTCATGAGAATGATAGATTGCTGACTGTACAAGTGAGTAGGCAGTGGACTTTCAACAGGTGATTCCATAGTGGAAGAAGAAGAGATCTCTGTGACTACAGAAGAATGAGGAATAACCGTCTCTGCAGCTACGGGAGAAAATGGATTATGGATACGAGGAAAATCCCTGTAGGAGCCTTTTTATAAGCAGCAAAGACTTGTTGTGCCCTGTATAAGGGAACACTATTCATGGCTAGCCACTGCTGATGAGTAAGCTTGAGCTTGGCAAGAGGAGCCAGACTTGGAGGACATATGTTCAATCCTCTCAGTCTATCTTCCAAAGGAATGCTATCCCATAGATGATCCAAATCATCAGGATCTGGAATAACATGAGAAATTATGTTGCAGGTTTTGACTTTCTTACCTTTCTTGGATTTTGAAGTTTTACCTTCATCTTTCATTTTAGGTATTAAGTCAGGATGTACCCACATAATTTCACCATTCTTTAATGTAAGAGGCAACAATCCTTCATTTTCCTCCCTGGCAGGCGGGATATTCAAAATCTTCATCGTCGCCTTCGGAATTGGGACAATTCCATCTGGTACTTGTTGTAGAGGAAAATCTCCAAATTGAAGAGAAACCATATTGGTTGTAACCGTATGGTCATCATTGGTTAAAGCAATAGCACCACCATTTATCAGCTCTTGGATTTTCTTCTTCAAAATATTGCAAGCACTGGTAGGATGATTAATGTATCTACGATAGATACAATATTTAGGATTGTCAGTCAGATTCACCTCATTGGGCCTCTTTGGCTCCGGAATCTGGAGTTTGCCACTCTTCACTAGAAATTGGAATATCCATGGGATATCACTTTCGTCAAAAGAGTATTCTTCTTTTGGCCTGGAAGATTCCTGATTATTCGGCATCATTTTATTCTTGGAAAGATTGACCATAAGAGTGTCTTTTCCTTTCATATTACGATTGCCAGAATTATTACCAGGATTACTTTTCTTTCCTTTATCCTCAGAGGCGAAAATCATCCCATGTTCACGAGCCAACCTACCATTGGTCTCGGCAGAAACTGCTGCTATGATAAACGAAGCCCAATCTGTGAATTGGGAACCTGTGAAGACAGCGATGGATGGTCGCAGATTCATCTTACATGTATCAATCAGCGCTGAATCTGGTATACCAGGAGGCATCTTTAGAGTCGCCTGTCGGAAACGTTCAATGAACGTCCGAGTATCTTATTTCTCCTTTTGCTTGATTTCTATTAAGGAGGACATGTTCATGTCCATACCTCTTGTAGGAGCGTAAAAAGTGCTTCATAAGAATGAGTCAAAGATAAGGATCATTCCATTCAAATCGATCCACTTTACGCCAAAGAGCGGCTAATCACTTTACGCCCGAAGCAGGTTAATCATTTTACGCCCGGGTCAAAGCTAATGATTTTACGCCCAAGACAGGCTAGCCACTTTTACGCTGGACAAAGCTGTCAAGTCTTGCATTTAATGCAAAATCTGACATGAAGATTTAATGATGGCATATATCACAGAAATCAAAGGGATTTGTTTTACACAGAGGCCCATTTGTCGTTTAGTATATGGACTGAGCCACTTTACGCTCATAATATGGCTTCTTTTACGCACGGAGACTATACGAGTTTTTACGCTCAACGGTTGACGTGTGCGTAAGGTTTATTTGGGCTACTTTTACGCTCAAGGTTATTTAACAACCACTTTACGAGGGAAGTCTACATCAGGGCTATTGTACGCCTAGTCTGCTACTTTACGCTCAGGGTATATTTGGGTTGTCTTACGCCCTATTCCAATTCAGAACGTGGTTTGCCTACATGGCTTTCATGCCACACATCTCGAAGAACGTGTGTACGTGCATCCTATTCTTATTGAAATGATGGGACACGTGTCAACGTATGCTGAGGATGACTTTGGTCATAGGTGGCAGTTGTCAGCGTAAAGAAGGATTTTTTGCTGAGTTTTTATGCACAAGAAAACAAGTCTATAAATAGACTGATTTTTCTCATATAGAGAGACAGAGAGAAATGAGAGAATACATAGAGATCAGAGCCCATAGACTTTGATTTTTCGGAGCATTCTTCTTCAACTTTTCTTCCATAATAGAGTGAAGCAAAGCAGGAAAGCATTCGGCCTCGCCATCAGTGCCCAAGTGTGTCGATACCTTTCTGGTGACTTAGTTCTTCCAATTGTTCATCTTCTAGCAGTGATCTTCATCATCATCGTATGGTCCAAGGAACAAAGTGATCATTTATAGATCAGACTTCCATAGCAATATTTCCCAGAATCAAATTTGTACTTCGTGTACTTTTTCTCGTTTTATTTCAAAATCCGACTTCCAGGCATTTTGTTAAGTGAAACAAAAATGACGACTCTGCTGGGGACGACCTTCTCCTCTGACGAGGAGGCAATTGCTCAATACGACGATGTGTCGATTGGATCGACAAAGAAGACTCTGGTTGTACACTTCGACCAGACTGCTTATGAAGAAATGCTCCGAACTAGGGGTGGTTCTCGCCGCTCCAATGTTCAAAAATCTCGCAAAGCACGAAAAGTTTGGATTCCTAAATCCAAAATAGCTTCTGATCTCTCTGTTGCTTCTGAGGGCAAGGAAATTCTTCCCACTCCTGTCGTAGGGGCTCCCGTTCGTAACGAGGCAGTCCTTACTTCAGCGTTGCACTCTAAGTGTGGCAAGTTATCTCCCGTCTGTGACGGTGAAGATAATCAGGTTTTACACCCAGTGGGTAAAAACCAAATTTTACGCTCAATGCATAAGAACGAGTCTCCCATTTGTAATGAGGCAGACTGTAATGCTTGTGCTTCGAAGTGTAAAAATAAGTCTCCCGTCTGTGATGTGGTAGACACACAAAAATTACGCTCTTCGCGTAAAGGAAAGTCTCCCGTCTGTGACGTGGTAGATAATCAATTTTTACGCTCTACGCATAAAGGTAAGTCTCCTGTCTGTGACAGTGTAGATAAAATTCGCAACGATATTTTTACATCTAATGTGAATGTACCTAAATACATACAGCATAAAAATATTGTTGGTAAAGCTTCAGTTCTACACCAACAGCCTTCCTATACTGCTCTACGCAAAGTACCAAACCTACAAATCACACGCAATAAAAATAGAGTTCTTCGTGCTAAAAAATCTCAAGATTTGCGTACACAACTCCAAACGCTTAGAAATGTACAGTTTGGTTCTGCGAATGCAGCCAGTAATCTTCTTTATACACAAGGGACTAAACGTTTTGCTACCCCAAATGTAATAAAGAAGACTACTCCTTCTACTCCTTCTGATTTACGTGAATTGCTAATACAAAAGCGTAAAAATAGACAATCTCTCGTGACGCTCCCCCAAGAAAATCATCACTGTGAGTGTCACCAGATTGTGATCAAATGTTGTTGCTCGGCTTCCAGATGGTCAGTTTTTGATCGATTGAATTTTAATGCACCCCAACAACAAGCTGATGAGTTTTCATATGCGTCAGTCAACATAGCATCTCACACCAACAGAGGGCGACGTCCTAGACGGAACACGTCCCAAACCCCAGGTCAACAACAATTCAACAGACTTCTTGATTCCTTTGAAGGAGTATATCAGAATACTCGATCAAGAAGACAAAGACAATTGCAGACTTCTGATTCTGAAGCTGGGGGTACTCAATCTCTTGAGTCCAAAACTGATAATGTTGATTCATACTTTTATACTAATCCTTCTGTATCTTCAAGAGAGGTTGAATCCTACGCTGTTGGAGATGAACCAGAGACATCATCTGTTAATACAAAACAACGTCTCACTGCTGTTGAGCAATCATTGAAAGACATGCTTAACATGATGCAAAGTATGCACCAGATAATAACGGCTCAGCAAACTGCTCAACCAGCAATTATAACACCGGTTCAAGCAGCAACACCAACTCAAGATAGCCAAGGGGTTGATATACCTTTGAATATCCAAAAGCCTGCTGTTAACCAAAATTCTGCATCTCTAGATCCCATCATTCCAGAAGATGTACCATCTCCGGTGGGGATTACGGTACAACCAACAACTTTTCAATCAAATTTGCTTCTACAAACCAGTGAAGCCATTCAAGCAGTGCGTGAGCTCAAAGCACAGTTTGAAGTTTTGAAGCAAAAGGATCAACTCCAGAGGTTAGGGATTAAGCAACCTTATCCTCCTCATTGGAATGATGTACCTTTTCTACCGAAATTCAAGCCACAGTCCATGGTATTGTTTGATGGAAAGGCTTCTCCTAGTCAGTATATCAATTACTTTGATATTATGACTATACATTTACAGAAAAATGATGCTCTTCTCACTCGAGTATTCATTGGATGCTTGACGGGTTCAGCTTACGACTGGTATCGTAGTTTACCCGACAATTGTATTTCGTCTTTTGACGAATTTAAGGCAATATTTCTCTCCCGTTTCTATGAAGGAGGTATGGACATGAACATGTCCTCCTTAATAGAAATCAAGCAAAAGGAGAAAGAAGATACTCGGACGTTCATTGAACGTTTCCGACAGGCGACTTTAAAGATGCCCCCCGGTATGCCAGGTTCAACGCTGATTGATACATGTAAGATGAATCTGCGACCATCCATCACTGTCTTTACGGGTTCCTAATTCACAGGTTGGGCTTCGTTTATCATAGCAGCAGTTTCTGCCGAGACCAATGGTAGGTTGGCTCGTGAACATGGGATGATTTTCGCCTCTGAGGATAAAGGAAAGAAAAGTAATCCTGGTAATAATTCCGGCAATCGTAATATGAAAGGAAAAGACACTCTTATGGTCAATCTTTCCAAGAATAAAATGACGCCGAATAATCAAGAATCTTCCAGGTCAAAAGAAGAATACTCTTTTGACAAAAGTGATATCCCAGGGATATTCCAATGTCTAGTGAAGAGTGGCAAACTTCAGATTTCGGAGCCAAAGAGGCCCAATGAGGTGAATCTGACTGACAATCCCAAATATTGTATCTATCATAGATACATTAATCATCCTACCAGTGCTTGCTATGTTTTGAAGAAGAAAATCCAAGAGCTGATAAATGGTGGTGCCATTGTTTTAACCAATGATGACCATACGGTTACAACCAATATGGTTTCTCTTCAATTTGGAGATTTTCCTCTACAATAAGTACCAGATGGAATTGTCCCAATTCCGAAGGCGATAATGAAGATTTTGAATATCCCCCCTGCCAGGGAGGAAAATGAAGGATTGTTGCCTCTTAAATTAAAAACTGGTAAAATTATGTGGGTACATCCTGACTTAATACCTGAAATGGAAGATGAAGATAAAACTTCAAAATCCAAGAAAGGTAAGAAAGTCAAAACCTGCAACATGATTTCTCATGTTATTCCAGATCCTGATGATTTGGATCATCTATGGGATGGCATTCCTTTGAAAGATAGACTGAGAGGATTGAACATATGTCCTCCAAGTCTGGCTCCTCCTACCAAGCTCAAGCTTACTCATCAGCAGTGGCTAGCCATGAATAGTGCTCCCTTATACAGGGCACAACAAGTCTTCGCTGCTTATGAAAAGGCTCCTACAGGGATTTTTCCTCGTATCCCGAATCCTTTTCCTTCCGTAGCTGCAGAGACGGTTATTCCTCATTCTCCCGTAAGTACAGGGATCTCTTCTTCTTCCTCTATGGAACCACCTGTTGAAAGTCTGCTACCTACTCACTTGTACAGTCAATAATCCATCCTTCTCATGAAGAAGATGGGTTATGATTTTCAAAAGGCAGAAGGTTTGAATTATGATAAAGGGATACGACTTCCTTTACAAATTCAAAATCAAAAATCCACTGTTGGATTGGGTTCTGAGGTTCCTCATAACAATCCTCACAAGAAGAAGGCTAAGGAAAGGAAGATTAAATCCTGCAATATGGTACTTCCTTTTTCTGAGTCTGAAGAAGAAACTTTTGTTGGTACAAGATCTGGAAAAGAGTACCACAAAGATTATGAGGGATCCTCCAAGGAAGCTGAAAATGTTGAAACACCATCAACTCAACCGTCTCTTGCTCCTGCTATGGTTGAAAAGGGAAAACATAAAGCGGTACACTTCGATGTCCCGTTGAAGTCTACTTCCAGTCATGGGGTGGTGATAAAACCTATAAATTTGATATTTTAGCCCAGTTAGCTAATACTCCGGCTAGATTATCTATTTTCGAGTTGCTTCGCCTTTCTAGAGAAAGCCGCGAAACTTTGAGTGAAGCTTTGCTGCAAGCTGATTCCTGCTTAGCTCAACTCAAGACTCCTAACAATATACCAGTATCATGCCCGCAATGTCATAGTATAATGGAAGCAATTCCCAACATTACCTTCACACAAGAGGATATGCTGTTGAAGCATAACAAGCATGATAGGCCTTTGTGTTACACTGGGTATATCGAATCCATTGAAGTTGACAGAATTTACATTGATCCTGGGTCTTCCATTAGCATAATTCTTCAAAGTATGCTAAGACCCTTGAGGATTCCTACTAGTGATCTGACTTATACTAGTACCACAATAGTTGGTTTTAACTCTGGAAAGAGTAAACCACTGGGGAAGATTCGTCTGAAGATTCAGATTGGTGATCTTCGAACTATGACAACATTTTATGTTATTAACTCAGACGTATCCTACAATATTCTTCTTGGAAGACCATGGTTACATGAGCATAACATCGTGCCTTCGACTCTCCACCAATATTTCAAGTATGTGGATCCCCAAGGGGTTGTGAAGACTGAGTTTGCTGATATCAATCCTTTCAAAGGTGTTAAAGCCTATTTTTCCGACTCAAGGCTTTACAAACAAGAACATGTGAAAAAGATATCAGATTTGGCTGAAGATCAATCATCTGCTGAAGATCAGTCTATTAACGAAGATCCGCCAGAAGAGCAACCTTTGAATATCAAAGTCAAAGGGCGAATCCAACCCCAATCTGTCAACAATCAACCTTTGATGGTCAAGGTTAAAGGAAGAACTCATGCTTCATCTGAGGAATCAGTAAATGTTCCTGTTAAAAGCCAAATTCAACCTCTTGTGATCAAAGTCAAAGGGCGTACATTTCGTACGAATGATCCAGAACCTCCTCTGATTGTCAATCTTGGCAAATCTACACAGAAGACGGATGATAATCCACTAGTGATTAATCCGAAGCGTAGCAGTCAAATTGTAAATGATGTAAATATTGATCATTCTGTACTTTTTGATATCAATGAAGATTTCCTTTTCGAGTATATGGCTGTCAAGTTTATTGAAAGAATGACTTTATCTTCTGATAATCAAAGTCATCAATATAAAGACGACATAGAGACAGAGGAAACTTTATATATTGACAATAAGGAAAATTCTTTTTCTCCTCATGTCGATGTCGGACCTTATGCTCAAAGTTTTCTAACATCTTTTCCCTATCTACTTCCTGTAGCCGCTTCATCCCAAGCTTGTGTAATTTATAGAAATCACAAAGAATCTTATTTCGTGGTTCCGTCTGATAAGAAAAATAAGCGCCAAATTGTGTTTGTCCTGGCTAGAAATATCTCTGTTGTTCAGACAGATGATTTGAGGGATAAAGATAAAGGAAGAATCCGAATTGACAGATATAGTCAACAATCTCTCAAAATTATCCAGAATATGGGATATGATTTAAAGACTATGCAAGGTCTTAATCAAGGCAAAGGTAGACAACTACATTATGTGGTGATCCGTTTTACCAGAAAACTCGTCATGGATTGGGATATGATCCGTCCTACATGTTTAATGACGATATACAAGAAGAATTCTCTTCTAGCTCTTCACAATCATCAGATTCAGAAGAAGTCCAATTCATTGAATCCGATATTTCTCACTCCTTGTGTGTTAAAGGAGACTATGATGATGAATCTGAGCAAATATTTTCAGCTTACATGGTTCAAATTGATGATGAATCCGAGCCATTTGAGAATGATCCTTGGGCTCAACAGATGGACACTCAATGGGAACTTCGTTTCGAACAACGACAACCACCTACATAGGACGAGATTGTCCAGATTGACGTTGGAGATGAAACTACGCCCAAACCAATATTCATCTGTAAGAATCTTTCTGAAGATGAAAAGGAAGAATTGATAAAACTAATCAAAGAATATATTGATATTTTTGCATGGAGTTATGAGGATATGCCAGGTCTAGATCCCAAAGTTGCTACTCATAAACTCAATATTCTTCCTAATGCTAAGCCTGTAAAACAACAGCAACGGCATTTTCGGCCAGACATGATGGATGCAATTGAAACAGAAGTCAAAAAGCTGATCACGTGTGGTTTTGTTCGTGAAGAACAACACCCCGATTGGGTTGCCAACATTGTTCATGTTATAAAGAAGAACAGAAAAGTCCGAGTTTGCATAGATTTTCGAGATCTTAATGCAGCTTGTCCAAAAGATGAATTTCTACTTCCAATTACTGATGTCATGATAGACAATACATGTGGTTTTGAACGCATGTCTTTCATGGATGGATTCTTAGGATATAATCAAATTAAGATGCATCTAGAAGATGAGAAGCATACCGCTTTTCGTACACCCCTTGGGGTTTACTGCTATACGGTGATGCAGTTTGGTCTTAAAAATGCTGGTGCCACATATCAACGGGCCATGAGCAACATCTTTCAAGAACATCTACGGAAGACAGTAGAATGTTATGTAGATAACATTGCTGTTAAGAGTCGGACAAAAGATGATCACATTCAAGACTTGAAGACAGTATTTAAATTGATGCGCCAACATCAATTGAAAATGAACCCTACTAAGTCTTTCTTAGGGGTTTCCAGTGGCAAGTTTTTAGGATTTGTCATTACTTCTCAGGGTATCCATGTTGATCCTGACAAGGTTAAAGCAATTCTTGAAATGCGTCCTCCACGTAATTTAAAAGAACTCCGTGGCTTCCAAGGTCGCATTGCATATATCAGGAGGTTTATATCCAATCTCTCTGGAAGATGCCAGCCTTTCTCCCGTCTATTGAAGAAAGGTGTATCATTTGTTTGGGATAAAGCATGTCAGAAAGCCTTCAATGACATCAAACAATATCTTACAAATCCACCTGTTTTGGTACCTCCAGTGATAGGAAGACCATTTTTGCTATATGTTCGAGCTTTGGATCATTCACTTGGTGCTCTTCTTGCACAAAAAAGTGATATAGGGCATGAACAAGCGATTTATTATCTTAGCCGAATGATGGTCGGAGCAGAGCACATGTATACTCCTGTAGAAAAGGAATATCTCGCCTTGGTTTTTGCTGTCCAAAAGACAAGACATTATGTGACAGGACAGACTATCCATGTCATCTCCAGAATAAACCACATTCGGGTATTGATGAGAAAGCCAAGCATTCTTAACTCTAGGTTAGCTACCTGGGCGATGTTGCTCACCCCTTATGACATAGTTTATATACCTCAAAAATCAGTGAAGGGTCAAGCATTAGCTGATTTCTTAGCTGTTCATCCTATACCACAAACATCAAAGTTATATGAGGACATTCCAGATGAAGTTCTAGATTGCAATTTGACTTTGAAAAATGACATTTGGCAATTATATTTTGATGGAGCATCACAGGTTGGACCTAAAGGTAATATTGTCTCTGGGGTAGGAATCGTCTTGGTCTTTCCTGACAAAATGGTCATATACCGTGCCTATTCTCTCAATGAACCATGCTCCAATAATGTAGCAGAATACAATGCTCTATTGATTGGTCTCCAAGTCGCAAAACAATTGGATATTGAATTCCTGGAAGCCTATGGAGACTCTCAGCTGATTGTTAATCAAGTTAGAGGGACTTATGAAGTCAGAAACCCTGATCTCATCCCTTATCATCAGGTAGTAGTCGAATTGGTCATTTCATTCAAAGGATTCTTCATTGAATTCGTACCACGTTCTCAGAATATGGAGGCTGATGCTCTTGCTAGCCTAGCTGTAGATTTGGCTGTTCCAATCCGAAGGCATAATACAATTACTTTGTTGGACCGAGATTTATTCTGTGTCAAGAATAATTTGTGTATTGAACAGAGTTATACTACAGAATCAAGCTTTCAACAAAGGGATTGGAGAACTCCATTTATTGATTACGCAATTCATGGGATTTTACCCGAAGATCCAAAAGAAGCTGCATCAATTAGAAGACGATCATTTCGATTCTATTATGATTCATCTTTACATATGTTATATCGTCGCTCATATGATGGACTCTTGCTGCGCTTTCTCTCAGAAAGTGAAGCTAAACTGATACTCCGTGAGGCTCATGATGGTGTCTGTGGTGCTCATCAACCAGGTCCGAAATTACAGGATCGCATTCGAAGGATGGGATACTATTGGCCTTCCATGATAGCAGATGCTGTGGATTACGCCAGAAGGTGTAAAGCATGTCAGATTCATGCCGATTTTATTCACCAACCTTCTAAATTTCTACATCCTACAGCAGCTTCTTGGCCCTTCGAAGCTTGGGGTATGGATGTCATCGGTCCTATTAACCCTCCTTCTGTTAAAGGACATCGGTTCATATTAGCTATAACCGATTATTTTTCTAAGTGGGCAGAAGCAGTCCCCCTTGCTGAAGTGAAAACATCTAATGCGATCAACTTCATCAAACACCATGTCATTTATCGCTTCGGGATTCCTCGACGGATAATTCATTACAATGGTCCACAATTTGCCAGTCAGGTATTTTATCGGTTCTGTGATAAGAATCAAATTCAAAATTTGGCTTCTACGGCTTATAATCCAGCTGCTAATGGTCTAGCCGAAGCCTTCAATAAGACTATCATTAAACTTCTCAAAAAGTTTGTCTCTTCTAATAAACGTGGTTGGAATGAGAAACTTGGAGAATGTTTATGGGCTTATCGAACAACAGTCCGAACTCCTACTGGTTTTACAGCATTTTCATTAGTTTATGGATGTGAGGCGGTTCTTCCCTTGGAAATCCAGATTCCATCTCTTCGAATAGCTATTGCTAATGAGCTAACTATAGAAAACAATGATCGTTTACAACTCCAAGAACTTGAAGGATTGGACGAGAAGCGTCTTCAAGCACAACAACATATTGAACTATATCAAGCCCGGATATCTCGAACTTTCAATCGTAAAGTTAAAGAGAGGGTATTCAAGATTGGCGAGTTAGTATTAGCCGTTCGAAGACCGATGATTATGACTCACAAAAGCAAAGGGAAATTCCAAGCGAAATGGGAAGGTCCTTATGTAATTGAGACCGTATTTTCTAATGGTGCCTATCGATTATCAAAACCTAATGGAGATCTACTCATGATGCCGATCAATGGCAAATTTCTTAAGAAGTACTATGTATAAAAAAAGTAAGATAGAATAAAAATAAAATTTATTTTATTTTTATTTTTGTTCTGAATAAGGATTAAGGACGAGGACCACTGCCTTCCTTATTGAATACATAGTCAGCCAATGCTTCGAAGGCATCGTTGCCTGAGTTCATAAAAAACTTGCAGGCAGCCATCCTCAGTGCTTCTTCTTCAGGAGTTTTCCCTGGCTCTACTAAGAAAGCAAGGATGTCTTGTGGTGGCTTGGGAGTAGAAGAGCTTTTGCCTACTTCGGTTGGGCCTGTCATAATTGGGTCAATGGGGCACGTCTCAATGATGTTCTCAACTTTCTTGGAGACTTCATTCTTTTGCTGTATATCTTTGGAAGACATTTCCAATAGAGGAGTGGAAATAAGAATGAAAAGTTACAAAGATTTCTCACCTATTTAATAGGAGTGATCTGTTGATGAACTGGTCTTTGAAAACAACCTTTCATTCCCGAAAAGGTCTGTCCGTTCATTTTATCAGGTTCATCCATTTTAAAATTGAATCAATATTTTCTTTTCCTGAGAAGTTATGTTGGTTCATTGATCTTTTAATGTGGACATATATCCTTAATGACATCTGTCCTCTTAATCCCCAGCCACCAATGTTTGGTTAAGCTGATTACTCACGTCTTTTCGGAAAGAAATTTTGATCTTCTATCTTACCCGTTGGTATAGAAAACTGGATTTATTATTTATCACGTTCTTATAAACCTCTGAATAAATATTAAATCTGCTTGCTTTTCTTATCTATCAAATCCATTTGACCTCTGCATAGATATTAATCTACTTTTTTCTTTGAGTTCTTACATTCTGTCATGTCCATAATACCTCTGATAGTATTGTATACTCTAAACAAAAAACAAGAATTTATTATCTATCATGTCCATACTACTTTTGGATAGATACAAATCATTGAGCATAGAAGACTTGTCATTTTCATTCTCATTCCATCATAAAAGTCTATTATATTTCTTAGACTTTCTTACAAATCATAATGGAAATCTATTACAATCTTGGATTTTCATTCTATACAACAACGATGACCTAATCGAGATCTATTTTCTTCTTTGGATCTTCTTCATCGGGTTCGTTGTTGGTGTCAATTCCTTGCTGTCTGAGCCTCAGTGGCAACCAGAGCAGTAGGAATCAAACTCTGGTCTTCTCTCTCAGACGAGAGGAGAATCCCAGAGTATGGCAGCCCGAAGACATGTTGCTGCCAATACAACTGGTGGAGGAGTGGCGGCCTCTCAAAGAAGATAGGAATGTATCTAGCATTGGGATATGATTCCTAGTTCTGCCGTGAAAGGAACTCTACCGCCCAATTTCTTGGGTTAGAGTTGACTCCACCATCCAACTCTCCGTGTATAAAGGCTCTTCCTACCAACAGAGGAAGACCCTTCTATCCCACGAAGAGTTCTGAGTTGTCTGATTTGCGCGTCAAAAGTGCATGAGCTCCCTGATGTTGATATCAGAAGAACGCTCCTCACAGCGTCAAAGTCGCCAATATCGGTTCTAGAAAAGCTCTTCAGCTAAACTTCTGCAGAAAACAACAAAGAAGAAGTGTTTTAGACAGAAGTATCATCAGACGCGTATTAGTTAATTAAAACTGAAAACAGATGCTTACGCATCTTGTTTTATCTACAACAGGCAACAAGATTTTACGCTTGATGTTTTTACGCCCGTGATTCATGAGCATTCAAATCAACGGGGCTCTCCATGCCAGTGTTTCATGTGCTCCTCATTCAACAAGGCTTTTTACGCCAACGTTTCAGGAGTATATTATTCAACAAGGCTTTTTACGCCCGTGCATCTTTTCTATGAGATTCTACATCTATCAAGGATTTACGCTCGTGAGTATCTGTTTTTCAACAAAAAGATCAAAGGCAAACAATAGTTTACGACCAAACTTACCATAAAGGCCAAATGGTTCGGCTCTGGTTGAATCAATATCTGGTGACCGAGCGTACAGAAGAACGACATCAGAAACAGAAAGGATCGTCATTTATTGAAGAGTGAATTCTTGCAAAGAGGCAGAAAGCTATCTCCAGAAAAATGACAATGAGAATGAGGATGTATAAAATATTCTCTAAACTCAGCTATTTATAAGGGTTGAGGAAACGGTTGGCATGAGTCTATTTCGGAAAAGATCCTACTAAATAGGCGCTCGTGACCACAAAGCAGATGCCACGTGTTGTTTTGTTTCTCTTGGGAATAAACAACCATAAATGCAGTTAAAGAAGTGTTGAACAATTCTATGTACCAACAGATGAGATTAACATCAAGATTTTATTTATAAAAAGGGGGGAGTGGACCCCTACACATAAAAGAGTCGCAATACATGGAATATTATTTTTTTCTCCTTCGTTGGGCTGACGAAGGGAGGCACCTAAGTCGTGCATGTTGCGAATCCCGGAGCGACGCATCAAATTAAGAAATGCTTCTGCATCTCCTGATCCCTCATACGCAGTTGGAGGACCACCATCGATACGACTGAAGACTGCTGGAGTCAATCCAAAGCACCCTACAAAATTGCGTGCTCGCTCAAAATCAAGCCTGGAGCTAGAAGCCTCTTTATTGTTAATCTCTTTCTTTGGCGCCATGTCACTATGAAGATGAATGGCAAGAATGAAGAATTCCTCTTTATTTATACAATCAAATCAACTCTTCATATTCCTTATGGGAAACTGCTCATTATTAATGCAAACCCGGGAAGGTGAAAAGTCATTCTAAAGTTTCGAGAAGAAAATTCATTGTGACGGTTAAGTGTTGACCGACATTATTTCTTGATTTCACGCCGACTGTTGGATATCCCCACTTTTACGCAGATGACTGTTGAGTATCCCAAATTTTACGCTGACTGGTCAAATCTTAACTTTTACGCTTCTGTTCAAAGTATTTCAAATTTTGAAGATATTTGAAAACTTTGAAGGGGGACTTGTAGGAGCGTAAAAAGTGCTTCATAAGAATGAGTCAAAGATAAGGATCATTCCATTCAAATCGATCCACTTTACGCCAAAGAGCGGCTAATCACTTTATGCCCGAAGCAGGTTAATCATTTTACGCCCGGGTCAAAGCTAATGATTTTACGTCCAAGACAGGCTAGCCACTATTACGCTGGACAAAGCTGTTAAGTCTTGCATTTAATGCAAAGTCTGACATGAAGATTTAATGATGGCATATATCACAGAAATCAAAGGGATTTGTTTTACACAGAGGCCCATTTGTCGTTTAGTATATGGACTGAGCCACTTTACGCTCATAATATGGCTTCTTTTACGCACGGAGACTATACGAGTTTTTACGCTCAACGGTTGACGTGTGCGTAAGGTTTATTTGGGCTACTTTTACGCTCAAGGTTATTTAACAACCACTTTACGCGGGAAGTCTACATCAGGGCTATTGTACGCCTAGTCTGCTACTTTACGCTCAGGGAATATTTAGGTTATCTTACGCCCTATTCCAATTCAGAACGTGGTTTGCCTACATGGCTTTCATGCCACACATCTCGAAGAACGTGTGTACATGCATCCTATTCTTATTGAAATGATGGGACACGTGTCAACGTATGCTGAGGATGACTTTGGTCATGGATGGCAGTTGTCAGCATAAAGACGGAACTTTTGCTGAGTTTTTACGCACAAGAAACCAAGTCTATAAATAGACTGATTTTTCTCATATAGAGAGACAGAGAGAAAGGAGAGAATACATAGAGATCAGAGCCCAGAGAATTTGATTTTTCGGAGCATTCTTCTTCAACTTTTATTCCAGAACAGAGTGAAGCAAAGCAGGAAAGCATTTGGCCTCGCCATCAGTGCCCAAGTGTGTCGATACCTTTCTGGTGACTTAGTTCTTCCAATTTGTCATCTTCTAGCAGTGATCTTCATCATCATCGTATGGTCCAAGGAACAAAGTGATCATTTACAGATCAGACTTCCATAGCAATATTTCCCGGAATCAAATTTGTACTTCGTGTACTTTTTCTCGTTTTATTTCAATATCTGACTTCCAGGCATTTTGTTAAGTGAAACACCTCCCTCATAGAAACGGAAGAGAAACATTGCCTTAAATTCGTCAAAAGACGAAATACAATTATCGGGTAAACTACGATACCAGTCGTAAGCTGAACCCGTCAAGCATCCAATGAATACTCTAGTGAGAAGAGCATCATTTTTCTGCAAATGTACAGTTATAATATCAAAGTAATTGATATACTGACTAGGAGAAGCCTTTCCATCAAACAGTACCATTGACTGTGGTTTGAATTTCGGTGGAAAGGGTACATCATTCCAATGAGGAGGATAAGGTTGCTTAATCCCTAACCTCTGGAGTTGATCCTTTTACTTCAAAACTTCAAACTGTGCTTTGAGCTCACGCACTGCTTGAATGGCTTCACTGGTTTGTGGAAGCACATTTGATTGAAAAGTTGTTGGTTGTACCGTAATCCCCACCGGAGATGGTACATCTTCTGGAATGATAGGATTTGGAGATGCAAAATTTTGGTTAACAGCAGGCTCTTGGATATTCAAAGGTATATCAACCCCTTGGCTATCTTGAGTTGGTGCTGCTGCCTGAACCGGTGTTACAATTGCTGGTTGAGCAGTTTGCTGAGCCATAATTATCTGGTGCATGTTTTGCATCATGTTAAGCATGTCTTTCAATGATTGCTCAACGGCAGTGAGATGTTGTTCTGTATTAACAGATGACGTCTCTGGTTCGTCTCCAATAGCGTAGGATTCAACCTCTCTTGAAGATACAGAAGGATTAGTATAGAAGTATGAATCAATACTATCAGTTTCGGACTCAAGAGATTGAGTACCCCCAGCTTCAGAATCAGAAGTCTGTAATTGTCTTTGTCTTCTTGATCGAGTATTCTGATATACTCCTTCAAAAGAATCAAGAAGTCTGTTGAATTGTTGTTGACCTGGGGTTTGGGACGTGTTCCGTCTAGGACGTCGTCCTCTGTTGGTGTGAGATGCCATATTGACTGATGCATATGACAACTCATCAGCTTGTTGTTGGGGCGCATTAAAATTCAATCGATCAAAAACTGACCGTCTGGAAACCGAGCAACAATATTTGATCACAATCTGGTGACACTCACAGTGATGATTTTCTTGGGGGAGTATCACGTAAGATTGTCTATTTTTACGCTTTTGCATTAGCAATTCACGTAAATCGGAAGGAGTAGAAGGAGTAGTCTTCTTTATTACATTTGGGATAGTAAAACGTTTAGTCCCTTGTGTATAAAGAAGATTACTGGCTGCATTCGCAGAACCAAACTGTACATTTCTACGCGTTTGGAGTTGTGTACGCAAATCTTGAGATTTTTGAGCACGAAGGACTCCATTTTCATTGCGTGCGATTTGTGGGTTTGGTACTTTACGTAGAGCAGTATAAGAAGGCTGTTGGTGTAGAACTGAAGCTTTACCAACAACAATTTTACGCTGTATGCATTTAGGTACATTCACATTAGATGTAAAAATATCGTTGCAAATTTTATCTACACTGTCACAGACAGGAGACTTACCTTTACGCGTAGAGCATAAAAATTGATTATCTACCACGTCACAGACAGGAGATTTTCCTTTACGCGAAGAGCATAATTTTTGTGTGTCTACCACGTCACAGACGAGAGACTTATTTTTACACTCAGAAGCACAAGTATTAGAATCTGCCTCATTACAAATGGGAGACTCATTCTTATGTACTGAGCATAAAATTTGGTTTTTACCTACTGGGCGTAAAACATTATTTTTACGCGCCGGGCGTAAAACTTGGTTCTTACGCAGTGGGAGTGAAACCTGATTATCTTCGCCGTCACAGACGGAAGATAACTTGCCACACTTAGAGTGCAACGCTGAAGTAAGGACTGCCTCGTTACGAACGGGAGCCCCTACGACAGGAGTGGGAAGAATTCCCTTGCCATCAGAAGCAACAGAGAGATCAGAAGCTATTTTGGATTTAGGAATCCAAAATTTTTGTGCTTTGCGAGATTTTTGAACATTGGAGCGGCTAGAACCACCCCCAGTTCGGAGCATCTCTTCATAAGCAGTCTGGTCGAAGTATACAACCAGAGTCTTCTTTGTCGATCCAATCGACACATCATCGTATTGAACAATTGCCTCCTTGTCAGAGGAGAAGGTCGTCTCCAGCAGAGTCGTCATTTTTGTTTCACTTAACAAAATGCCTGGAAATCGGATTTTGAAAATAAAACAAGAAAAAGTACAAGAAGTACAAATTTGATTCTGGGAAGTATTGCTATGGAAGTCTGATCTGTAAATGATCACTTTATTCCTTGGACCATACGATGATGATGAAGATCACTGCTAGAAGATGAACAATTGGAAGAACTAAGTCACCAGAAAGGTATCGACGCACTTGGGCACTGATGGCGAGGCCGAATGCTTTCCTGTTTTGCTTCACTCTGTTCTGGAAGAAAAGTTGAAGAAGAATGCTCCGAAAAATCAAAGTCTCTGGGCTTTGATCTCTATGTATTCTCTCCTTTCTCTCTGTGTGTCCGTTATATGAGAAAAATTAGTCTATTTATGGACTTGGCTTCTTGTGCGTAAAAACTCAGCAAAAGTTCCGTCTTTACGCTAACAACTGCCACCCATGATTGGAGTCATCCTCTGCATACGTTGACACGTGTCCCATTATTTCAGTAAGAATAGGATACACGTACACACGTTCTTCGAGATATGTGGCATAAAAGCCATGTAGGCAAACCACGTTCTGAATTGGTGAAGAAGAATAGGGCGTAAAAACAACCCAAATATACCCTAAGTGTAAAGTAGTAGACTAGACGTAAAATAGCCCTGACATGGACTTCTCGCGTAAAGTGGTTGTTAAATAACCTTGAGCGTAAAAGTAGCCCAAATAAACCTTACGCACACGTCAACTTTTGAGCGTAAAAACTCGTATAGTCTCCGTGCGTAAAAGAAGCCATATTATAAGCGTAAAAATAGCTCAGTCCACATACTAAACGACAAATTGGTCTCTGTGTAAAACAAATCCCTTCGAATTCTGTGATATATGCCATCATTAAATCTTCATGTCAGACTTTGCATTAAATGCAAGACTTGACAGCTTTATCCAGCGTAAAAGTGGCTAGCCTATCTTAGGCGTAAAACTATTAGCTTAGACCCGGGCGTAAAATGATTAGCCTGCTTCAGGCGTAAAGTGATTAGCCTCTCTTTGGCGTAAAGTGGATCAATTTGAATGGAATGATCCATCTCTTTGACTCATTCTTATGAAGCACTTTTTACGCTCCTACAACATATACACACAATTACGAACACGTTTGAAACACAATCTCATCAATCAACACAGATATATAAAAATTTGTAACAACAATGTCAAATAATGGTCCACATAAGAATAATGTATGTATAACCACATAAAAGACCCAACAATGGGCCATCACACAATAATATATATGTCGACTACGGCTGATCATGAGGAGTATCACCACTCCTGGAAAGAAGGTAAGCATATTGCTTTGGTGTAAGAACCACCGACGACGATGAAGGAGGAGGCAATGCAACCGCTGGAGAAGGAGGCAGTGTAACCGCTGGAGATAGGTGCGTCCGCGTCTCCTTTAGGGCTCGCAGTCTGGCGCTGTATTGCTCCATGCAAGCCGCTATCCTAGTAACGGTGTCGTGAATGGACTCCTGTGTCCCCTGTACGTGCTGCACGGTGCGCTCGAGCTCGTCAAAGCGTGCGGTGACCGCCGCAGCGTCCCCTTGCGCCTGAGACCCTGGCTGCTCAGCAATCCTCCTCAGCATATCGTCGTGCAGCTCAGCAATCTGGCGGACAATGGTCTCTATGACTCGGGACGACTCGGCCTGTGACAGCTGTGAATGCGTACTGGAAGAGGGAGCCCTGGATGCCTGCGTCGCAACAAATGCGCCGTAGGACCCCGTACAGTAGTACGTACCCCTCTGAAGACCACCAACATCGTTCTTCCAGAGCTCGTCCTCCGACAGAGGCAGAGAGGGCTGCGATGTACCAACCCCTCCCTCTGCCTGTACACTAGCACTCGCACGCTCATCACGTAACCTAACATACTCTTCCTAAAAATCATTGTGCATCTCTATACATCAGTACTTACCTAAATTAGCCTAATAAACGTCTAAATATTTAATTATTATTAAGTATATGGTTATCTGTATATTCTTCAAGTTGTGTTAAAAATTAACGAAATCTAAATTAGTACTTACATAGCTCTGAGTAGCCCGGTCGTCGATGAGCTTCCCGTCCTTCCGATGGGTGGCCAGGAAGACGGTCACCATGTTTGCGTCCTCACCCCTCTTCACCTGCGTGTTTGTTATATTTTATTCTTTAGTAAAATAGAAAATTATATACTCCTACTATCAATAAAATCTTATATTTTACAATAAATTACATACCAGACGACGAAAATGCTCCGTCATAGGAATCGATCCACCACACCACTTTTCGGCCATCGTCCTAGCCGCCTTCGTCTTCTTCGACCGCTCTCTGTACCCGGGCTCCTCAAATCGAGCCCTCATCGTGGTCCACTGGTCAGGTGTGATCCAACCAGCAATCGGCTTTCCGGAGCGCTGACGAGCTTTCTGATCGTCAATTGCATCACAGATCAACTTGGCGGCGACGACAGAAAACTGCCTCTCAATCTGCTCGGCCCGGTGTGGTGGATAAAAATAAGTCCTCTACAAGAATTACAAATTAAAATAATAAGTTCTAAAAAATGCTTAAAATTATATTAATCATACTAAATTAACTATCTTTAGTTACCTTGAAGTGGGCAAACCAAAATACATTCCTCTCTTCCGAGGCATCCGAGTAGTTGATCCACGGACCCCCATAGTTGGACCTTAGAAAGGAGCCCAACGCTCTCTGTACCGACGAGGGACGATATCTGTATACAACGATAACCGACATATTAATGAATATATATAGATATACAAACATGCATAAAATATATATATATATATATTTATTTAACTTACTTCGTAGGACCGTCGGCCCAAATCTCCATCATCGTCTCGTCCTGAGGTGCGCATGGAGGGTCGCTCTGGTATGGATCCGCCCGGGCGGGAGTAGGGACTACCTCCTCCATCTGCTCCCCACATGCCATGCTGCTGTCAGCGGTAGGAAGGCTAGGGGAAGTAGTATGATCAGCAAGCCTGGAACTGCTCATCGCAGGTGCACTGCCACCCGGACCTGAGACCGTATGGTACAATGGAGTGCTCGGGTCAGACGATGGTCCAGAGCCATCCTCTGGTAACGGAGCTCTCTGTCCACCTAAGGACACGAATCGTCCTGGCCTATCTCCGCGTCGTCCTGAGGTGCCTCCGCATCGTCCTGCCATGCTGATAATAACATTGGAGTTCATAATTTAAGACTACAGAAATATGAATACATCAAAATCACAGTTTATGATTGAAAATATAAATAAATACAATGATAGTTTAGAAATAGCTGCATACATTGGAATTCATAATTTAAGTTTTCAAAAATGATCATAGTTTATAATTTAAGATTACAGAAATATGAATACATCAAAATCACAGTTTCTCAATCATCCTCTGAAAATTCATCTTCTTTGTTTGCCTCATCCTCCTCCTCATCCTCTTTCTCTTCCTTCTCATCGTCACTAGCATCTCCTTCGTCTTCCCCTTCGGATACTTGTACCTCTTCTACACAAGTAGATATTGAATGGGGAACTTCTGCTGAGTCGACATCAACTGTATTTGGTACAAGAGGCAGCTCATCCTCCTGATAAGCCACTTCGTCGACGTCGTAGGTATTTCTGGCTTTAGTCTTGTATACTGTCCACCAGTCATACCTCGTTGTTCTCCGTCTAGGATATGTTGTAAAATATACGAGTTGAGCTTGACTTGCTAGGATAAATGGTTTGTATCCTTGGTATCGACGACGGTAGTTAATATCCACAAGACCATGCTTGTCAATTTTCCATCCTTGATCTTGTATGGGATCGAACCAATCAACTTTGAACAACACGATCTTGGCAGGCTCTATGCCACAGTTGTACGTCAATTCCACGATCTCCCGTAAGATGCCATAGAAATCATTGCCTGGAGTGACATCTTTGTAGTTTGTAGATTTGATACACAAGCAACTATTTTTTGTGGAATCAAGATCCAGGAAGCTATCTCTGATGAGAGCATTTGTTGACTTGAACTTAAACCCATTCACGCAATAACTTGGCCATATTTTGACGACATAAATTGGTCCCTTGGCAAGAGTTCTAATAGATTCATTCTCAAGGATGACGTCCGGACGATCTACCTAAACATGAAAAGATACAAAATTAAGTTTAATGTTAAGTTATTTCTTGTGCAGTTGTGAATGGAGGAAGATTCTAACTAGCTTCTTACGTACATATGCAGTCAACCAAGACGGAAAATGAAGTCTCATTTCTTCTTCTACTTCTTCATCTGCAATGTATGGTCTACTTGACCTCACCTCATCATTAAATTTGCTGAAAACCAATAAATATCGGGATATACTCGTTAAATTATAATAACGTAATCAATAAATAGATAACTTGAACGTTGAAGATTTTCACTTACCACTCTATCTTTTCCACTTCATCCTCCTCGTAGTTGAGTAATATATATAACTGGGCAGCCTTTAGTTCCTCATCATTCAAATATCTCTTTTTCAGTTTTCCAGAAGGCTTTCCAAGAGCATTGAAGACTTTCAATAATGCATCATTATATTCTATATCTCCATCGTCGTTCCTCGGAGCTCTTGTTCTATTTGTAGCAATATGAGGCTTGAAATACATTGAACAAAAGTTTGTAATCTCCTCAAGGACATAGGCTTCACAAATAGAACCCTCGACCCATGCCTTATTTTTCTCCTTCCTCTTCAGGTGGTTTAGATGGCGCTCGAACGGGTACATCCACCGATAACCGACGGGCCCACCAACACATGCCTCATATGAAAGATGAATTGGCAAATGCTCCATAGAGTCGAAGAATCTAGGAGGGAACACCCTCTCAAGCTTACAAAATGTTACTGCAATGTCCTTCTCCTGCTTTTCAAGCCGATCGACGAACAACTTAGTTGAACAAAGATCTCTGAAGAATATGCTAAGCTCTGTCAGTGGATCCCAAACGACATGAGGTAAGAATTCCCGAAATGCAATCGGGATTAACCTCTCCATAAAAACGTGACAGTCATGGCTCTTCATACCCTGTAGTTTGTTCTCCTTCGGGTCAACACATCTTCTCAAATTCGATACGTACCCGTCTGAAAATTTTAGGTCCTGGATCCACCTACAAATTTTACCTTTGTCCTCCTTGTCCAGCGAGAAAATGGCCCTGGACTGCTTATACTTCCCACTGCCTTCCTTTATCAAATGCAACTCTGCACGTCTGTATATTTCTTCTAAGTCCAACCTGGCCTTGGGATTGTCTTTCGTCTTCCCCTTTACGTCCATCACAGTATTTATTATATTGTCAAATACATTCTTCTCGATATGCATGACATCCAATTTATGTCTGAGCAGATGGTCACTCCAATATGGTAGGTCCCAGAATATACTCCTCTTCGTCCAGTTGTGAGCGCGGCCAAATCCATCACACTTGTACCCCGCTGTAGGCTCTTCAATAGTACTTGACAATTCTTTAACTTCTTCCCATATCGTGTCCCCGGACCACCGTGGCGGTGGACTGGACTTCTCTACCACGCCAGCACGAAAAGCATTTCTGTTCCTCCGGTACGGATGATCCTTTGGCAGGAACTGTCGATGACAATCAAAGAAGCACGGTTTTCCTCCGTGTTTTAAACGGAAAGCCTTAGTGCGATCCATGCAATACGGACATGCGAGATGAACATGGGTGCTCCAACCCGATAACATTCTATAGGTCGGGAAATCATTGATGGTCCACATTAGTGTGGCCCTCATCTGAAAGTTCTGCTTTCTGGAAACATCATATGTGGTTGCACCTACTTCCCACAACTGATTCAGCTCATTTACCAAGGGCTGTAAGTACACATCGATGTTCCTCTTCGGGTTCTTCGGACCTGGAATAATAACAATTAGGAACATGTAAGGAGTCTTCATACACATCCAAGGCGGCAAGTTGTTCGGAGTAACAATCACTGGCCAACAAGAGTATTGTGAGCCCGAAAGTCCAAATGGGGTAAAACCGTCGGAGGAAAGCCCCAATCTAACATTACGCGGCTCCGAAGCAAAATCGGGATACACTCGATCAAAGTGCTTCTATGCTTTCCCGTCAGATGGATGATCCAGTACTCCATCTATTTTTTCCCGCTTGTGCCAACTCATATTATCAGCTGTCTCCTTTGCCATAAACAACCTCTGCAACTGCGGCGTCAAAGGCAAATAGTGCATCGAATCTGTTGGCTTGCGTGCACCAGAAGTCCTTGTTGTACTAGTTGTCTTGAAGTGATCGGCACCACAAAATTTGCAGGCGTCTTCATCCTTGTCGTCCTTATAGTACAACATGCATCCGTTGCGACATGCATCAATTTTTTCGTACCCCATCCAGAGCGATCTCACCATTCTCTTGGATCGGTAGAAGTCTTTAGGTAACTTGCCACCCTCCGGCAATATATCTTTAATTAACTCCAGGATTCGGTTGTAGCATTCTTGAGACATGTTAAAATCTGATTTTATGCTCAACAATCTTGTAATCACCTCCAACGGTGAATGGTCATCACAACCAGGATATAAAGGAGTCCTTACATTCTCCAGCAACTCCATGAACTTTGCAGCATTGGCATTCGGTGCCTCCTCAGCTGCATATTGATTGTTCGGATCGAAACTAGGCCCCGCAGCATCGAAAACCATGTTCGTCCACCCTTGGTCGTAATCAGCATGCTCGTGGACATCTACATAAGGCTCCACATAAGGCTCTGGCTCGGAGGCTAAAGGCACAAGTTCTCCGTGTGCGGTCCACTGATAATAATTTGGCATGAAACCCCTCGAATACAAATGATATGTCACATCCACTTCCGAATAATATTTCAAGTTACGACATCTTATACATGGACACTTAATTTTTGTACGGTCCATGTACTGAGGGAACGCCTTGGCAAACTGCAGGAACTGTTGCACACCCTGTATAAATTCATCCCGCACACCGCACATGTCATCAGGATGACGATTGTACATCCACAAACGGTTCCGCGGATAGTAATTCATATCCATTTTAAGATAATTCTGCAAAGATTGACACAGATAATAATTCATCAGGATGACGATTGTATATCCACAAACGGTTCTGCAGATAGTAATTCATATCCATTTTAAGATAATTACTGCAGAAAGTGAAGACCGACATGAACTGACGCACGAAAGTGACGATTGTATGACCACAAGTTTTATGTTCTTCAACGATATATTTTACATGCATAATTGCCAAGTGTGGGGACGAATGACTCAGAACACAACCCAAAATTCATTCTAGCATACATTAGTTTGAATCATCTATGTTCTGTACATATGGTGTAGTATATGTTCTTATCGAATCTAGTATCTGAAGGATGTAACAGAATCAAGATGAACCCACATAATGTAATACTAAGACATTATCTACTACTAAAAGATGTAGTGATAGGTTGTCGTATCATCATTGCCGAGGGATGGGGGTCGGAGGATAGTCAACTTTATCTACGGCTACATAGTTTCTGTCTCGCCAGTCGAATGGCTGCAGGGACTATGTCCTGATCACGATGTCGCACCGTAGATTAATGAAAATTCTTTATAGCAAATGTCATACATAGATTTCTGTCTCGCCAGTCGAATGGCAGATAATTATACAAATCAAACTAGTCTTAAATACTGGTACCAACTGCCTGAACATGACAGTCCCTAATTTGTACTAGATTTATCCTATCTCTGAGTTTCACACATATTAAAAAGGAAGGCATTTACTGTTAACAAGATAACCTGTCATAAATTGAACAACAGGCAGACTTAGATTTAGGATTTAAAATATGGTATTCAGGTCAACTTAATTCAGTCAAAGGGTACTGAACAGAAAGTCTAATTAAGACTTTCAACTAAGCAGGCAGCCTGGACTGCAGTTCAGAACTTGGCAGGCAAAATCCTATACCATCTGATGACAAACCTATACACACCCTTGCCCAAACCATTTGTTTCAGTAGGTAAAACATTCCAGGTTACTCAAGTAACCTGTCGTGCAATATTTGGTGTCAACAACATTCCTTGTTAATTGTAACATGTATACTATCATATCCCAACTCTGCCAAAACCTGACCAACATACCCTACACTAATCATTCCATATTTCAGTAATATCAGTGAGCTAAATCATACTCAACTGTCGAGAATACTTAGGAGAAAACTCATTCACAGGATCAGTATCCATCCTTCGTGACATAGCTGAAATTTTATAGGGCTCGATAATAATTATTAGTCAATTTATTCATCATTTCAAAACCCTGAAAATGCCCAAAAAACTCCCAGTATCAGTAAATAGGGCTCGAACCCTAAATTAGAATTCGAATCCAAGCAAAACATCAAATTAACAGTTGATATGCCCAAAAAACTTCCAGTATCAGTATATAGGTGTCACCCTGTGAGTCTCGTGTCCACACAGTGGGACACGACCTGTCTAAACCAATAAAATAGATGTCACACAAACTAGAAGCGAGTCCACTCTCTCGTGTCCCCCGTAGCGAATCCACTGTGAGTCTCGTGTCCCCCGCAGCGAGTCCACGCTCTCGTGGAAACGAACTAGAAGCGAGAGAGAGAGCTAGAAGACGAGGATAAAATGGAAAGTGGGGACATGAGAGAGTTACCTGAGGAGGAGCTTCCTGAGGAAGGAGAAGGAGGAGAAGGAGGAGGGAGATCGCCGGAGGAGCTCCGCGGAGGAAGAGGCCGGAGGAGGGAAATCGCCGGAGGAGCGTCGCGGAGGAGGAGTGCGCGAAAAATTGGGGGGGGGGAGGAATTTGTGAATGAACGAAAAGGAAACCCTTGCCGCCTATATCAAACAGTTAGCGACGTCCTTCGTTGCCGTCGCTAAACATCGCTGATATTTAATAAACGGCGACGCTACTTAAAATGCGTCGCTACACGTCGCTATATCAGCGACGTGTACCGACGAACTTGTGACGCAGATTCCCATTTAACAAATTGTAGCCGCTAGACGTCGCTATTAGTCGCTGTTGGCGACGAACAGCGACGTCTTAGATAAACGTCACTAAATCCCCAAATATTAGCAACGTTTTATCTTGGAGTCGCTAAATACGTCGCTGATATGACTTATTTTGATAGTGGAGAGAGAGCTTTACTTGCGTTTTCAACACTTATGATAAAACAAAACCCTTCTTCTTCTCCGACTCCTCCTTCAAAACCCTAACATCTCCATGGCCCCAAAAGCTTCTAGGATCACGGCTGCAAGCTCGAGCAAAGAAAAAGGAAAGGGGAAGAAAGCAGTTGCTGAAGTCGCCGACTAAGAGCCAGTCGTCGTCGATACGACACACCCCGACGTTTGTAAGGAGGTCGTAGGTGGGTAAATCACCTCCTCTGAACACACAAACATTGGCTCACGGTTGGGCACGTGGATGAGAGACCATCTGGAATATGGGCCCACCAGATTCATCGCTGACGCACATGGACGTAGATAAGGAGCTACATCTTGAAGATGTGCTGAGGCTTTACTCAGCTGACATGCCTGGATTTTGTCCGAAAGATGCGTTGAAGTTTCGCTCTACGGATGCGCATGGACTTCTATCCTGAAGATGCGTTGAAGCTCTGCCTTGCGGATGCGCATGGACTTCTGTTTGGAAGATGTGCCAACGCACACTTTGCATATTTGGTAGGTAACCATCATGTGCCTGCTGTCTACGCGCATGGTTGCTGCTCTGAAAGCTTTATCTCATGCTGTGCTAGGGCTAAGATCATGCGCTGCCAAAGGATGGTGCATGGTTTTGAAAAAAAAATTACTTTTTGTTTCATGATTTTTCTTACTTTTTTGCTTGCTTTTTTTTTCCTCCCAGAAGGAACATTTTGCAATGGAGTCTCTTTTTCCTTTTATATATAAACAAATAAAGACTTTTTATGCTTTTCTCGTTTTGAAAATAAGAGTTCTATCAGAGGTAATATGAACGTGATAGGGCGGAGTAACATCCGCTGGAAATTTTTTTATATACTTAACATCTTTAACGCACATAGAATTAGGCACAAGTGGTAAGTTGAAATGACAAACATCATCAGAGGTATTATGGACGTGGTAGTGAAAAGCCGATTAGTAGGAATATGTACTCAGAGGTAATATGGACATGGTAAACACAGATTTATAGTAGATTTATCTTCTTCAGAGGTTAAAAGAACGTGGAAAGATATGACTCTGTGGGGGTAAGAAAACAATTCAGAGGTGATATGGACGTGGATGTTTCCTATTGGGGGTATAGCGACACAAAGGTTGCTAGGTGAGGATGTTTACTCATGGGTAATATGAACGTGGTAAACAATTGTTCAGAAGCATCTTACTCATAGATCATACGAACGTGGTAAGATATAATTTTGTAGGAACGTAGAGAACAATTCAGAGGTGATATGGACATGAATGTTTTCTACTGGAGAAATTTTTTGGAATTGTCCTAGAGCAGCTGGGCTCCAAGGACATATTTACTAAATTTAGCTGGAGAAAATGACAACTGGGTAGTTTAGAGGTAATATGGACATGAACTACGACCTGTGTCAGAAAAAATACTTTACGACCCGACTGGAGATATCAAACATAGGTATTTTGGGGGCAACTGGTCCCTGTTGTGTGTTTTATTTGGCTCCATTGGGGATGAAAAAGTATATGCTAGGACCACACATAATACTTCTTGAGAAACTTGCCATTGATCGGCATCATCAACAAGTCTCCGTTAGGTTTCGTGAGCCGGTAGGCACCTGTCACGACCCGTACCCTGCATAGGTCTACTAGAAAGTATAGCATCTAGACACAATATATATGTACCTATCATCTCCGCACGGAGGTATATAATTTCAACTCAATCACAAGACATCTAAGAAAGATAGGCACGAATATCATAAAGATATGATAGAAATATGTCACGACCCGCACCCGCTTTTCGGACGCGAGCACGTGAGCAAGCCAGCTACGTATCGAGCGGACACCAGCCCCTCTCGAATACGTAAACGCTGTCATGGCTATGGTATACTGCCAAATCATGGCAAAACAAACCTATATCTCAAATCCACATTAAGTGCACGAAACAAGAATGAACACTATGGGTCATGGTCTGCAGCCCACTAGCATATATGTCCGATAAGACTCCAAGAGTATGACAAGAGTCTCTAAACTGAATCAATAAGCAAAATATCTCATGATAAGGAATAAAAAGCATGAAAGGATAACAATGTAATATCACTAACAAATACCTGAGACATGCATCACAATCATCTACCATCCCGCTCTGCCACTAACTCCATGCAATCGCTAAACCTGAAGAGATCATCAGGTCCTCAGAGGACATAGCAAGATACATATAAACATGTCTATCTAGCAGTTTAATCATGCATGATAATATATAAACAGGATATAACAAGGAACAACACCTAACATGGCAAGAGACTACGACCAAACTGCTAACAAGTGACTAACATAATTGGCTACTGACTGGTGACTATGAACTGGAACACAAGAACAACTATACGTAACTGAACTGCTGAATAAACAAGCGAACATGAGATCAATGGAATACCAAACCCTCGCCCCGAGTGGACTCGCAGGTTTGAACTAATCACTAACCCTCATCCCGAGTGTGGACTCTCAGGTAAGTACTAACCCTCGTCCCGAGTGTGGACTCTCTGGTTAGTTCATGGCAAGGCACCCTCATCTCGAGTGTGGACTCTCTGGTGCAAGTATAACATCCTCGTCCCGAGTGTGGACTCTCTGATGTAAATACCCTCGTCCCAAGAGGACTCTCTGGTGCAAGTGAAGTCAACACCCTCGTCCCGAGTGCGGACTCTCTGGTACAAATAATCGACATCCTCGTCCCGAGTGTGGACTCAAGGATGTAAACACCCTCGTCCCGAGTGGACTCTCTGGTGTAAGTCAATTCAACACCCTCGTCCCGAGTGTGGAATCTCTGGTACAAATAATCGACATCCTCGTCCCGAGTGTGGACTCACGGATGTAAACACCCTCGTCCCGAGTGGACTCTCTGGCGCAAGTCAAGTCAACACCCTCGTCCCGAGTGTGGACTCTTTGGTACAAATAATCGACATCCTCGTCCCGAGTGTGGACTCCCGGATGTAAACAGATCAAGAAAAAACCCTCATCCCGAGTGGACTCTCTGGTGCCAAGGAAACAATATCAAGGATTTAGCAGTTCAATTACACATACTCGTTCTAAGACACGACTCAAGCAAGGTACTGGCTATGATAATACACTAATAACATAAAAACTATAATCATGAAATTAAACTGTAGAGGGAGGCATGGTATCTTGTCTGGAGGTTGCACGCAGATCCAACAAAATGTCATCAACTTATAAGCCATAAAATCCACATCATCACACTATCTCCGAAAGCTGAAACAGACATTACCAACGTTTTCAGAATAGTCAAATTAGCTAGGATTGCCCGTCCTTAAGTCCAATTCTGGACACAGGGGCAAAACGGTAATTTCGGGCCAAAATGATGTCCGCCGTTGGACCCGTTTGCACCGAAAAATGTGCCAGGGTCATTGGTCTCTAAAGTCTTCAAACTATATGTCTACGGATTCGTTTTGATGATACGAACCCGACGGTATGTCCAATTTTGGATTCCGGTGGGCCGTGCACAAAATCACCCGTTGAATCGGATCGTGGGGCCCAGAAAACGACGATCCGATCAACTGCTCAGAACTAGACCAAACTTGGCATACAGGACCAGAAGAACGATACGGTCCTATTGGCACAAGTTTCGTTTCGATCTGACGAACGTGCACAAAGTAATTGAGAAGTTTGCATAGAGGCCGATACGGTGAATTTTGACGGATACGGATCAAATTCGTCGCGCACACGCAACCAATTTGAATTTTGTCAAAGCCCACACGATTACGAAGCCGTTACACTCTTTGATGCTTTCGTTTCATGACCATGTCGCCTGGATTGGCGGGACGCACGTCGTATCGAAGGGTTTTATTGAAATTTCACAATTTTAGAAAACGGTTTTTGGTCAACTTTTATCCCGATTTAAACAGAATACACTAGATAAATAATTAAACCAATTACTATGTTTTGATCACGGTTAGGTTGTCTATAAATCCCTTCAAGTGGATTTTCGAAATTGTCGAAGGTTTCGCCAAAAACTGCCTTCCAAAGAGGTCCGAGGACTGACTTTCTGTCCTGTTCCCAAACAATTTTTCGGCATTTTCGGGATCGATTTTATATCGATTTCGATTCGATTTTCTCCGACGATATCTAGTATATTGGAAGGTGTATAAGTTAGGTTTGTACCTATGAAATTGGTTCTGGAAACGATCGGACGTGGTGAGCAAAACGCCGTGACGAACTTGGTCGCGCAACTGCTATTACTGTCGGTGCTCCTCTTTTTCACGCTCTGTGGCCGACGGCCTCGCCGTCCGG
>JANAVB010008599.1:12766623-12886623 GCA_029216955.1 Iris pallida
ACCACACTATCCTCAAGTCAAATAGGATGGCATGATCCTCCAAACTCTCTCACCTTCACAGCATACACACTACACTACCATCTATACAACATCAAACACATACTAGCACATATCCTCTATCAATCTTACTTCTCTCTACTAACCACACACATTCTTATCTCGTTCAAACACACACACACTATACTAACATATATTACCTAACAATAATATATATATATATATATATATATATATATATATATATATATATATATATATATATATATATATGTACTATATCATACATATTCTTGACAACATATGATACCTACATTCACATGATATCCATACTACATAGGCTCATAGGATACACAAAATATCTATGTCGTATAGTCAGTTTTCTACTTATAATTAATACTGCACCTATTAGACATATTCACTAAATTCTAGGATTAAAGTATGTCGTATCCCTTCGTGTTAGCTTTTTGAAATTTCAAACAGATCGCATTTTCGTGTCCGGAAACTCCCGAAATCGCAAAAATACCAAAACGCGTTTGTCTTTCGGACAGCTGACACTCAAATAGTTTTACAGAAAGTTTTAGAATAATTTTGGCTTATTAAAATATATATTTGGAAAGCTAACTTCGATATGGTTCTTTAAAAAAAAAGAGATTAATAGGAGTTCTGAGCTAAAAGTTATGGCATTTCTAAGTTGCTATGGTTACTAAAAACGTGGATGAATATTATGACGAATTTGGGTTGTTTTGGACAAAAGAAACACATGTAGGCCAAGATACTTGGATACCAACATAGGTATCCAAATGAAACTCATTCTAACCATCTTAACTAAGATCAATCCACTCTCTAACCATTCTAAAACTTAATTTAAAACACAATTAATCCTATTTGGCAATAAACCAAACACATGGGGTGTCCTAATTTGGGATCTACCAAGTAGGACACAAAACACATCTAAAATTCTCAAGAGAGCTCCAAATGGCCTCAAACTTGAATCTAAAGGGGCTACATGCATGAAGGTGGATCCTATGGATTCAAAACTAGCTAATATGCATAGAAAATCAATTTAGAGGGTTGGTTTTACCTATTGGGAGTGGAATCCCAATGATACTCTCAAGGACACGGCTTCGATACGAAGATCTTCCAAAAAAGATACTCCTCCTTGCACTTTGCTCCAAATCTTTGCTAGCACCCTCCCTTGGTAGTATGAGAAGGTTGGATGGAAGTTTTGATGGAGGGATGTAAGGATTTGGAGATCAAATCAAAGAGGCAAGTGTGAATGAAAGGAGGCAAGTATGAATGAAAGAAAGGAGGCTAACTCTACCTATAGGTGGTTGCCACTTATAAATACACCAATTCTATCACGAAAGGGCTTCACTTTGACTGGAATTTTTTGGCTGTATTGTGGGTCATGACCATCGGTCTTCTTATTGATAACACGAGGTCACCAACTTGAAATGCTCTTTTCTTGACCTTTTTGTTGAAGGCTCAAAAATTTGCCCCTTATATAATTCAATACGCTGTTGGGCTAGAAGACGGTTTTTGTCTAGCACTTCCAACTCCTACAACTAACGATGTTGGTTGTCTTCAGCCGTCAACTGGTTGGTGATGGCTACCCGTAGAGGGAGGATCTGGATTTCCAGGAGAAGGACTGCCTCGCTCCTATAAACCACAAAAAATAGCATATTGCCAGTTGGAGTACGGATCATCGTACGATACGCCCAAAGACACTCACTCAGCTTCTCATTCTAGTTGTGTTAAATGGATGACATGACTTTCTTGAGTAGCTTGACTATTGTTTTGTTGCATGCTTCTGCCAACCTATTTGCTTTCGGGTTGTAGGCGGTTGAAGCTATATTCTGGATTCAATTTTTATCGCAAATCGATGGAAAGCACGACTTACGAATTTAGGGCCGTTATCGTGGTTGATCCTTCGAGACACCCCGAAATGATAGATGACATGATGCTTAACAAATCTGATAACGTTTAAGGTTTTCACTTCGACAAGGGGTATTACCTTCGCCCATTTAGAGAAATAGTCGGTAATGGCGAGGATGAACCGGTGACCTTTAGATGACGTAGAACGATCGGTCCAATGATGTCAATGCCCTATTATTCAAATGGACAGGCCACAGCCGTGGGGTAAAACTCGAAAGGTTGATAGATGAAGTCGGCATAAATTGTAGTGTCCTGCTCCGCGAAGGCACTAAATAGACAGAAAGATCAGATTGCTGACTCTAGAATGGAAGACGATTGATCTGGGTGAGTGAACGAAGACTCATTTTCTGATTCTTTCACGCCTAATAATGAATATGTGTTTTAAAAGAATGTTTCGTAATGAACGAACCGTTGCTTCGCTAATCAAACTAAAAAAGAAGCTTGCTATGCTGAAACAAGAAAATAAATCATCTATATGCTAAGAAGTAAGATTTTTGATTGCTAATAAGACACGAATGTTGCCTTGATCGAGAGAACCTTGCCATGTTAATAAAAAAAACATATTGCTTTCATGTCTGTATCATATGCTATCAAAGAGTAGGTTCCATGCTTAATGAATCAAATCTGTTGCTATTTTCTGAATAATAATAATGAATACATGTTTACTTGCATCATATGCTGGATAAGATAAGAAAAGAAATGAGTTATTGGCTCCGTGATCCGAAAAGAAGAAAGGTACGAAAAGAATCGTATATATGTTAAGGCACGAAATGAACGTGTCGTTTATCTAAAAAATCTGGTTAATCTATTAAATCTGATTCATCTGTGAATAGCTTTGATTTATCTGATAGAAACAAAAGTTGCATTCATGCATTTGCCTCAGAAAACTTGTGCACAAGGTAATCGTCTCTCGGGTGGAATCATGGGGCACTGGGAACCACTCGGCCTAGGAGAGATTAAGGCACCCTGAGGTAAATGAGACATTGCAATTAGGAGGGTGTTGTGTCTATTAGCGACGAGATGAACCAAAGAGTCACAACGATTAATCATGGAAATAGACTTATGGACCATCATATAGATAGGATGCCGGTTAGTGAAGAGCTGAACCCCGAGCCACAGCTGCTAGTACGTGTGTATATCTGTGCAGTACTGAACTGAGAGTCAAATATGCTGTTATGTACATGTACTAGTGCAGAGCTGAGCCTTGAGTCATAGCTGCTAATATGGTGGTGCATGCTTATGTCAAATTTGGTTATGAGCTAACACTGTAGAGACAAACATGGAACAAAGTTGGTTATATCATCTTTATTTTTAATCCTTGTCTTGTGCATGGATGAACCATCGACTATGGTAAGAATTACTGAAAATGTGATACATATGTTGCTTAAGTTTTCTGAACGTGATTTGCTTATAGAGAATAATCTGTTGCATAGAAATGTTATGTCCCGTTAAAAGAAATGAAATAATATCGTGCTTGTAATTGACCCTAAGAAATGTTGGAACCAATTGACATATTATGGCTCATGAAACACGCTGCGCACATCAAGATTTATAGAACTGTCTTTGTACATAGAATTGACCCTATAATTACCTGAATTGAAAGATATGAAATGTTGGGTTTCGAAATAGTTTTCAAAAGAAGTAATCTGACATTGTACTGCATAAAATGAACGTAGGTAAAAGCAGCAAGATCAATACCAAAGAAATGTGTCACGACCCGCTTTCGCTTTTCGGGATACGAGTATGTAAGCAAGTCTAGCCAATGCCGCAGCATCAATGGTAGTATGCTATCTGGGTCTCAATATCAATCTCAAATACAACAAAATTATATCTAATTGCTCATTCACAATAATTATTTAAATTATAAATCCAATAATTTATCAAAATGACATTCGAGAATAAACCCGCTAAAAATAAAAGAACTATCTAATCTAGAATCTAGTATCTATGGTAGGCCTCTAATATCTCTATCTCCTATGTATGGTCTATAACGCAAAAGTGGGAAGCATGCCAAGTCACCTGCAATGATCCAGTCAGAAAAGGAGCAAAGTACAACCCTATTGCATTTATATAACTTAATACAAAATAAGCTAGACAAGTAAAGATGCGGTAGAAGTATAAGAAAACATATATATGAACTGGAAACAATAAACATGTACAAGAAATCATTAGCAAGAACATGTATGAACAAGACAATTTAATTATGAACATTGAAGACTAACAGACAGTGTGCATTTGAAATACTTTTCGACATGTGAACGACATGGGTTAATACGGCACATCATAGATGGCTATTCACAATAAAAAAGGTACGACTAACACATACGTGAGGTGTATGACTTAGCTATCCACAATAACAATAATTGGACTTTGTTCACATACCTACTAGCATTTTTTCTCTCGACTCACTAAACAATCAATAAGCAAGCAATGATACAATAAAGCCTATCGTGTCACAATCGTGTCTCAACTGGATACTCAAGGAAACACAATATAGAATAGCATTATAATGTAATAAGCACATAAAGCAATAGTATAGTTGCCTCAAATTAAGTTGTATTTGACGTAACTTGATCATGTTGGCATAGAATAGTCGTAGATGTCATAACTATGCAAGACGACCTCTAATGATGAAGCAGACCATACCATTGGGTGTGGGGCAGTCCGATTAGCCTAGGGTCTATACACTACAAAATTTTTTCAGATTAGCGACGTTCCAAAACGTCACTAAACTCGGTGAAAACATCGCTAAGTGAAATTAGCGACGTTTTGGAAACGACAAAAAAAATGTGTCGCTAAACGAGAAAATGTCGCAAAACGTCGCTATAGCGACGTTATTTAGCGACATTATAAACGTCACTAATTAGCGACGTTTTAACGTTGATGCTAATTAGCGACGCAAATGGCGACGTTATTGTCTGGTCGCCGTTTAGCGACACTTTTGCGACGTTTTGGCGACGACGTACTGACATCAGATTTGGTGTCACGTGTTGCCACGTCAGCATTTAGCGATACTTTTAGCGACATTTATTAACGTCGCTAATATTTAGCGACGAAGCGTAACGTCGCTAAAAACGTCGCTAAGTTAAAAAATATAAAAAAACAGATTCCAGAATGCAAATGGAGCTGGAACCTGAGCCAAAATACAGAATACAAAATACAAAATACAGAATCCAATCCCTGGGTTCGCCGACCCCCTCGGTGGAACACTCAACACCGGCACGCACAATACATTCCAGAATATACAAAAAATATAAAGAAAAAATACTATCCGCAAAGAACAAAGTCAATATATAATATCCTCAACGAACAAAGTCAATATCCACAAATACGTACAAAGTCAATATCCTCAACGAACAAAGTCAATATCCGCCGGAGAGAGTGAGAGCGCCAGAGGGAGAGAGTGAGATAGTAAAATGGATAGGGGAAAATGAATGGGGGGGGATTTAATTTAATTAGAATTTAGCGACGTTCTTACGAACGTCGCTAAATTAGTCGCTATTAGTGACGTCATAGCGACGTTTCACGACGGCAAGCTCATGTAACTAATATACGTCGTTGTCACGTCGCTATTTGCGTCGGTTAGCGACGTTTCAGTTATACGTCGCTAATGTCAGCAATTTAGCGACGTTATATGAACGTCGCTAAATTTACGTCGCCAATTAAGCAGATTTTAGTAGTGATATGAAGTATTCAGAATCACAAGAAGTAGGAGCGTATGACTAGTCACGGTCAAGATTCGATATTCGAAGAGAATTTTTTTAATAAAAAAATCCTTAATAAGAGAATATATATAGAAAATACTTATAATCTATTTATATAATATATATCATACTCGAAACTATATACTTTATTTACCAAAATATTTTAAATAAATACTTAAATTCTAAAAATTATTTTTGTTGGGATAAAATTAAAATACAATTTTAGATGAAGACTACATTTGGAAAATAGCTAGAATACTATAAATATATTTTAAGTCCAAAAACTATATATATTTCTTATAGGAATCTCTTAAAGCCTAAATGATTTGTTATAAAACTCTTAGGCCCAATAGCCTAATATTCCAAAGTCCAAATATTATAAGCCCAAGACCTAAAGAAAAGCCCAAAATAGTTACAAACATAATTTAGAAATATTTACATGTTTACTTATAAAACCATAATACTTAATGATAAAATAACACTAATAATAATACCAAAATATTAACAATAATAATTTAACAGTATATGTATAACAGTGTATATATATATCTACATACATTATAACAATACATATATACTACATCAAAAATATTTATATAACAGCCAATTACATCAAAGCCCACACCCTTCTATTGGAATCATTGACCCAACCAACAAACAAAACAACAAAGTCAAACAAAAATAAAAATAAAAACAAAAACAAAAATCAAACAGAGAAGGGAAAAGAAAGGAGAGAGAGAGATTTCGAGAATCGAAAAAGAAAGGGAGAGGGAAAGGAAGAAAGCGGCTCACCGATTTTGGTCGGCGAAGGCGGTTCGAGGTTGGCCAGATGTTGCACACCAACGAGGGCATCGACAACGGAGAAGCTGGCGAGGGTGCGGTCGCGCCAACTGAGCGGCGCTCGACGAAGGAAAAAAGCAGCATGCAAATCTTTCCTTTCGAGGAGAGGTGGTAGGGTGAGGTGGCTAGGGTTTAGACGACAACGAGGCGGTCTTCCGCGGCGAGGAGGAGCACAGTGCTCCAGATCTGATGGATCTGGCCTCGCTCGGGGAAGACGAACAGTGGATGGCGGTGGTCTAAGTCGAGTACGGGGCCTCGACAAGGTGTACGTGGTGGTCGTACCGGATGGCGTCAGATGAGTGATGAGGGTTTGTTGTTAATGGTTGTCGATTTAGGGTTTAGGAGGAGGTGCGACCGAAAATGGCTCGATCATCGATGATAGTGGTTAGGTTAGGGTTGATGGCGCTGCGATGTTGTCAGGGATGAGTGGTGCTCGGTGGTGAAGATATGACGGTGGCGTGGCTGGGTGTAATACCCAGTTTTCTAAAAAGAGGGTAATTTTGAAATTTTGTAATTATAATCATTTAATAATAATATTTAAAATATATTATGATTTTGGTGATTTTTAATTAATTTAAAACTATTTAAAATAATAGAATGTGATTTTGATGGTTAACTAGTGTAACACTAGAATTATTAAGCCTAGAGACTAACCATGACCATGGGAGCCTAGTTATGTGATTAGAATGTCATATTACTACTTTTTAGCCTAAGGGTATTTTAGTCATTTTTGACTTATTAATGAAAATGAATTTTGATTAATTAAATATGTGCTAATTGTTTAGTTGAGACTTGACCTAGAACATTAGCATAATCTAGATTAGCCTTGAGCTTAGAGTCTTGATTAGGGTAACCTAGTAATGACAAGATTATTAATATCTAGATATTTCTAGGAAAGATATTTACTCTTAGGATATTTGTGAAAAAGAAGCCTTATGACTAGTTGAACCAATAGGAAGGCTTAGAATTGGGTGGACAACTCCTAGCCACTCATCTAGACCTAAAACCTAACCCTAATTCATATAATGGCAGCCATCAAGTGCCCCCCTTCCTATAAAGGATCCTTAAGAAAGTCGTTGCCTCTTTTTACATTTACTTAGAACCCTAATAGTTCCTCCCCAAATTTCTTCTCCTAATATCGAAATCAAGTCCAAATTGGTCCTAATCAATTGCATCATCACCCTCTACCATAGTGGAAGCAAGTAGGGGCTTGCTAGCTAGGATTGGGAGTGCTTTGGGCAATTGAAGTTCAAGGGAAAACACTCAACCTCACCCTTTTCATTGAGATTCACTTTCAATAGGTAAATCCCATAAAACCCATATAAAATCATGTTTTCTTTTAATTGATGCATGCATATAGGTATACCCTAGCTGTAGAGTTAGTTTGGTGCTAGGTAGGGTCTATTTCGTGTCCGTATCGGACACGTATCAGCCCTTATAAATCGGTGTTCGATGAAATGCCTAAACCAATGTTTTGATAACCATTTTTGAAACTAATTGCATGGATTTATAGCCCTATAATGTGTTTTCATTACCCCATTGACTGAGCACACACTTGTGTCATTTTTGTGTCAAAAATTGATACGGACATGCAGCACGAGACAGTGTCTCGATGTCCTGCTGCCACACGTGTCGTGCTCACTGCACAGGCCATGTATACCCACCAAAATTGGTGTGGAGGTCGGGGCAGTGACTGAAAAGTCACTTCCCAAGTTTCATGACTCCTCGTGTTGTGTCGGACACAAAAATTGACTCACACTGGTTTTCTACTGATACGCGTGCATATGAACACCCCGCTCTGATACGGGCTTCGTGTCCCACCAGGACACGTCATGGTGACGTGTCAGGGACTCGAGCATGTAGCTCAATCCCTGGCGAATGTCTGGACATGAACACTTGTCTTGGTTTGACTTGTGTCGTGTCCACGAGGACACGAACACCCTACACGAGCCTGTGCGCAGAGCCTGTGCACAGGATTCCTGAACCTATTTTCTTTGTATTGGACACTTCGTGTCCACTCTTGTGGACACGAATGACACACCCTAGATACATATACACATGGGGAACACACATAAATGCCTGATTGTGGATTTCATTGGTTTAATTTTGGTTTTCGAGTTTAGGATTCGTGTATCAGTTTATATTCCAGTGGGTTTCAAAACTGACAGTTAATGTATATATACCTGTTTTCTTGAGATTGAAATTTTAATTTAAACTGAGATTGAAATGTTAAACTGAGATTTAATGTTAATTTAGTTTTGGAATTAAGGTTGTGTAAATATATATGTTAGTTGCTTGTTAATTTCATTTGGATGAATGTTGGGTTTAAACCGAAAACTGGAATGGTCATTTATTGAGATTTCAAGTAATAGTTAAACCTGGGTTTATAACTAAGATTTCAATATTGTAACCAGAGATGGGTTGTTACCTAACAGTAAACAGATTGGGGATTGAATGTGGAAACTGAAATGGGATTGGTTTCGAAATAAAAACTGAAACCATGTGAACCTGAGAACTATTTAGAAATCTGAAATAAAAACTGAGAATGGGTGAATTAGTTAAACCTGAACATTGATTTGAAATGGGTTTTGAAGTTCAAATGTTAACTAAAAATGTTAACTGTTAAGGTAGGATTAACAGAGATTCTAATGTTCAAATGATAACTGGTTTTAAGTGTGACTGAAAACTGAATTGGATTCCTGAGATTTCAAGTAAATAGGTTAACATGTGTTTACTATGAAAATTCCTGAGATTCATGAACCATAGCTTAATGTTGAACCTGTGAACTTAAACTAAGATACCTTGTTTCCTTTCTAAATGTTAAAACCTGAGAATTCAGTGACGTGTTAAACTGAATTGCATATGTTTACTTTCTGAGTTTTTAAGGGTTAATTCAAACCTGAATTTGCAAATGTTATAACGATTTAGTTTTAAATGTTAAAATGAAATGTAGATGATGATCCCTTGTTTCATTAACTTGAAAACAGTTTCAATACTAACCTGTGAATGCTTGATTCATTAACCTTACTTGTATTCTATAGTCCTCACACACACACACACTCTCTCTTAAACCCTTCTTTCTTTATATAGATGTATATATATACATAATGTGTGTGCATAGCTTCCTATATATATATGTATATTGAAGTGAAGGTAGATGTATATATATCGCTATTATGTAGTTGTGTGCCTTGTTAGCTAATGTGTTAGCTATGTGCTTGGTTTAGCTAGTAATATTAGCTATGTGTTAGATAGCTTTTGTTTACTTAGATATTGTTTGCATAGGCCTAGACTTTGGTTAGACCTAGAATGACTAACCTAGAATAGTTTGACCTTGTTAACTAAACCTAGCTAGTTTGACTTATAGTTGACCAAACCCTAAGGTTGACTCAATTTGACTAGATGTTGACTTGGGTTGACCTAGAGTTGACCAAGTTTGACTTTGACCTAGATTGACCAAAAAATCATATAGATTGCATTACAAACTTCATTTGCCTTATATTAAACACATTGTGACATGTGTTGCTCTAAATAGGACTCAGATACCTCGTTTCGGATAGTGTATTCTCACGGACATTCAGATCGCAGACGAGTACTGTTTGCCATTAAAATTGTTTTGATTGAAATCTTAATACAAACAGAACAGTGATACAATATAGGACTTAGATGTAGTCCTAGGAGTACACTTTTGTTTAAGCTGGGTCCTTAGTGCCAATGGAGCGAGTGGTAATGCGTTGACTCCGTTGACCGGCTGACGGCGGTTATCGGTTCTCTGAAGGTGTTGATTGCTCTGGGTGCTGGAGCTTGCTGAGAGGAGGAAGACGTTGAGTGTCTAGGACTGCCTCTCTGGTAATGTGAGTCTTGTGTTCTGAGTCTCTGTGTGTGTGTGAAGGGGATGATCCTTCTATTTATAGTTTTGCAGGCTGGCTGCTCATGCGCGCATGTAGGATGCGCCGGTGTGGGGACGCCACGTGGAGGTTGCTGATGGAGGCGCATGGATGCTGCGCCCTGATCGAGAGGGAGAACTCTTCATACTGCTGTTGTGAGCCGGCACGTAGCAGAGAGAAGATCTTTCCGTTGCTGAAATCTCGGATGAGTTGAGTCAAAGGACACGTGTCGTCGACTCATGGTTCGAAGATCTCGGATTTGGTGGAGAGGAGTGATCTGGTGAGCTGCGCCTTGGATTGGGCGCAGGAGGAGGCTGCGGCTCATAACCTTTAGGAGTTACAAACCATTTGGGGCGCATGGCTTTTGAGGCGCATGCAGGCGACTTTCCTTCTGTCTTTCGGGATCAGAAAGCAGTCTGAGGCGCATGTCTTTTGAGGCGCATGCTGATTTGGATGCATGGCCGTAGAGGCACATGCGGATGGTGGAGTGGCCACGTGGCAGTAGCCGTCGAAATAAAGTCATGATGATGCTGACGTTGCCGACGCTTCGTTTTCTGAATAAAGCTGTCAACTGTTCAGACTTTGGGAGGCGTGCTGCCAACTCTGTCAGTTCAGCATTTAATGTTGGTGACGTTCGATGGACAGCTGAGTGGGCGCGTCGGTTGGCGTTCCACTCGGTATGGAGATGTGTGAGGGCGCACCCTCTATGATGCGCCGAGTACTGTAGGGCGCGTCTGTATGATGCGCCTGATGCCGAAGGGCGCGTCCGTGTGATGCGCTGTTTGGCTGGCGCATCGGACATGTCTTTTAATGATACGGCTGTCTCGCTCTTCGAGTGCCATAAATAGCCGTTTGGCTGAATTCGAGGCGTCCGGTTCATCCATTTAATGTAAATTTATTGCACGGAATTCGGAGGGCCATCCACTTGGCGCGTGGGTTTGATCTGCCCGGCCTATAAATAGTGGCATGGAGAGAAGATTTGCTTCTCATTCCCTCACGTTCTTCCAACATGAACTTGAACATGCGGGTGCATTCTGTTGACGAAGTGCTCCCGAGGGTGAAGATGAGACGTTGTGTTGTCTTCGATGCACTTGAAGGTGACTGTTACATCCAAAAGACGGAGTCGAGGGCTTCTGAGGCAGGCGGAAGGTACCTGTTGCATCCAAAGATAGGGATGCTCGAGCCTCGTCTCCGTTATTCCGGAAGAGCCGTAGATCGGAATGGCGGTGCAAGGCTCTCTCTTCCTTCAAAGTGGGTGTCGCCCACTTTGATTGTGTTGAAAGCTGCTCCTTTAGCCGCGGTCACGGTCTTCCTTCGGCTTTGGAGCCTCTTTCGAAGCCTCCCCTGGCCACAGCATTTGCGGTGCTCTTCTCTTCCTTGATTCCAGCCAGAGGGTTAAATGCTTTGTGTATCGAAGCATTATCGGGCGAGCCTAGTTGGAAGAGCGGCACATAACTGGGCTCTGCTCGGCCAGGTGAGCCTGGCTGGAAGAATTTGGCTGAAGGGATGCACATAGCTGGGCCGAATGCACATAACTGAGCTGATGGTAGAGATGGCGGGATACGCCTGGATGGAGGCGCATAGTATCTGCTGCGCCTCACTGGTGGCGCATGGTGAAGCTGCGCCTATCTGAAGGCGCATGGTGGCCGCTGCGCTTATCTGAAGGCGCACGGTGGCCGCTGGCTGTAGGCTTAGGATCTTTCCATTTCTCCTTTGTACAACCTTTTCTAGACATGTAATAGACTTTTATATATAAAATAAAAAGTCTTTCTTCAAATGTCTATACTTATTGACTTTGCTGTGAAGTTCTTCGTCTGAGTTCTAGCGCATGTAGTGTCTGGCGCATGGGCTTTCTGGTTGTGAAATTCCATGCTTCTACAAGACCCCCTTCAAAGTTTTCAAAACTTTTGAATAAGTTTTGGAATACTTTGAATAAGAAGCATGGAGGTCAGGGCGCATGATTTCTGGGCGCATGCCTGTTCGGGCGCATGCTCTTCTCAGTTAATGATGATGGTGCCTCGGTAACCGAAAAGATTAATGATGATCTTTTGGTTTTATTTGCTGCTATCCTTGCACAGAACCCGAGGCGACGGCTGAGATCACACGTCATCTGTTCACGCGTGCGACCAAGCCCTATAAATAGGTAAGAGTTGGAGAGAGAAAGGGTTCTTCTTCTCTGTGCCTCTGCTTCTTTAGAGTTTCTTCTTCAAAACCCTAACTTCTCCTTCTTCTAGAGAATGGCTCCCAAGACTCCTCGCGGTGCTGCCGGCAAGGGGAAGAAGAAAGCGAAGGAGTCTGTGGAAGTTGCGGCGGCTGTCGTTCCCCGTCGGCCTGTCGAAGTTCGGCCGGAGGTGGTTGGTAAGTCTCATTGTCCGTACGCCAACGCACATAGGCCTTGAGTCTTTAATGATGTGCCGCGGTCTTTGCCCGTCGACGCGCATGGGTTTAAACCCTGGATGCGCCGAGGCTATGCCGCTGACGTGCATGGGTTCAAACCCTGATGATGCGCCGAGGCTATACTGCTGACGCGCATGGGTTCAAACCCTGATGATGCGCCGAGGCTATGCTGCTGACGCGCATGGGTTCAAACCCTGATGATACGCCGCAGTTTTCTCCTTTAGACACATTGTGTGTTCTCTTCTGACTTTTTCTGATCTTTTACTAGTGTCGATGGCAATCCCGCTTTTGAGTGAAGTTTTCTTGGAGGCTGCCTTCAACCAAATGGGAGTAGAGCATAACGAGGAAGTGATAAACCCTACTCAAGATGCTCTTATGCTGGATCAGCCTCCTGAGAGAATGACCCTAATCCGTGAACAGCAGTATTGGTTCCTCAAACGGATGATGGAACGTGGAGTCATTAAACCTTCCACATCTGATAAAGTGACCTTTTTGAAGCCTGAGTTCCTGTTTGGAGACCGTCTCACTTCTACTGACTCGTCAGTACTGAAGGTCAAGGAGGACTGGTTCTTTACTGCGAATGGGGTGCATATGACTGTTAAGCAACTTGAACGTCAGTGGCCTTTGACGTCCTTCTGTCGCCTTATTTCCCAGAGGAGGATGTCCTGGGAGCTTACCCCTTCTCAGGGGGGAGCGGTAACTGGTGTCATCCAAATTGATTCTACTTCCGACCAAAGGGATGCTTTGACCGTTGTACGGTCTGGGTCTTCTTACACTTGGCGGACTTTACGTCCTGGGAGCCTCTACAGTGATGTACCCATTGATACGTTTGCTTATAGTGCTTCGACTTTTACACATCGTATGTTTTTGATGGAACGCTCCTACCCGATAGGAGAGTTTCGGGTGGAGGGTTGGTGCCATTACGTCTCCAAATGGGATAAACTGACGCTCTGGATCTTGTCGCGATTTCGGACTGAGCTCCGAGAGATCGGGTTGACTGTCGCGATCCGTGCTACCCAGGCAGGTGTTGACCTTAATAGGCACATGTTCCTCGCACTCCTGGAGATGTTTGATATCCATACCGGGACCTTCTTTACTCCGGTGGGGGAATTAGGGTTCGCACTTCATGAGATGTACGAGGTGTCAAAACTCCCTTGGGGGTCGGAACCCTATGAAGAGTACTTTCCCACCAACGAGGAACTTCAAGTCCTGGGGGACAGGGCTGAGGAGATGACGGCCGTCTTCAAGGAAGTGGCGAGTCATCATTACTATATGCAGAGACGGGATAGGAACGGGACGCAGCCTCATGTGACCGCTTGGAGAGATCATGTCTTTAGACAAGACAAGGAGGATCCCTCACAATTTTCCACCCCACCGGCGCTCTCTCGTAGCGAAGTGTTGTCCGAAATGAGCAGGTTAGGGGAGAAAAATCCCCGAGGAAATGAGGACCAGCAGTCAGATGCACGCTCCTACAGCTGCTTCTGGCATCTTGCTTATCGGATGTCACCCAAGGCGGTGTTGGCATCCTACCTGATGATATGGCTCCGGGATTGCGTGTTTGCGGGCGGATCCGGTGCCGTAGAGAGGATGACCCAAAACTTAATCCTGCCAGCCGTGAAGCTGGTTTTCGGCCGGCGTTTGGCTCTTCTCCCTGCAATGGTATGTAACCTGCAGCGAGGTTTGAGAGAGTTTACTGGAAATGTGATTCATGACAGAGCCGAAACAATAACTTCCCGCACGCTGAACTGCCGTTTCACTATTTGATGGGATGGCTGATTTTGCATCATCCCAGTGTGATGAGCCCAGGCTCGGAAGGAGATTATAAGGCTGGAGATGCATTCCTTCGTCGTTTCCATCGGAGGAGCTGGTCGCATACTGGTGTCCCGGTTTGTAGAAAGATTTTATCCCGTCTTCAGGGTTAGGAGATCACCAAAGTCGGTCCCATCTATTTGGGTTTTGAGGCCAACGAAGATTTACGGGACCTGGGCGAAGGTACTACCACTCTGCCTCAATGGGGATTCCGCTGGTTGCAAAGTATCCGGCCGTCCCATCTGGTGTACCGGAACCGGAATCAGTGCTACCTGGAACCGTACTTGCCGAGCCGCTTTGCGCGGCAATTTGGTTATGCTCAGATGATGTTGGATAACCCCAGCAATACCCTGGGGTATGTTGGAAGTTTGTTGGATGGTGCACGAGCTTGGCATTATTATAATACCGGATGTACCGGAGCTCGTTTTACGTTGCCCGTCCCCGATCCGCGGCCGCCCATTCTTTACTCGGCCGCCAAGTTTTACTGTGTTATGGCTGCCCCGCCCTCCGGATATGACAGGGAGACCAGCCTTATCGCAGGCACCCAGTTAGCAGCGACTGGGGATACGCCAGTGAAGGCCCGGCCGCATCGTCCGTCAGGGGTGGGTCAACGGAGTGCCCCCTCCGCATCACAAGCAGAACCCTCGGGCGATCGATCGAAATGATGTGCGGATACAGGGGTTGAATCTCTTGTGTCGAAGAAGCAGAAGAAGGCATCGTTACCGACGGTGTCATCGGATTCGGCGTCTGAAGAGGTAAGGACATCCTACTGAATCTGATTTTGGTTCCGCCACTTACGAGGTCCCATCTTCTTTTGTAGGAGCCGCTAAAAAGAAAACCTCGTACCCCAAAGTCGGGTGGGAGTAGGCGAGAAGAGATGGCGAGCTCGTCTGGGGTGCGTACCCCGCCGATAATGATGTCTCTCATGGAGGAAGATTCGGAGGATACTGTCATCGTGGAGGTTCCGGTATCTCCGGGTTATGTCAGGAGGGAACCTGAGGGTGCAGCAGCTTCCGAGGTGACGAAGGCCACAGCGGAGGCTTCACATGGTTTAGCAAGTGTGCAGCTCCCTGGTGATGGAGTTCATCATCTTCCGATGACACCGCTCCGGAGCTGCAGGAGTCTGTTGCGGGGGCAGCAGAAGCAGTGAGGATAGAGGAGAGGGTTGATTCCGCTCCTGGTCATGATGAAAGGAGGTCGGCCGAATCATTGCCGAATCCTTCCTTGGCTTCAACCATGGACATAGAGATGGCTACCGATCAGGCGGTAGCGACAGATTTTGTCCCTGTAGAAGGATTTGAGAAGAATGAGACCCTTCTGCCGGTCTTGTCTCCTAGGGCTGGCCAGGAGATAAATGTCGATCTCCCCATTTTGCCGGGGGAGGTAGCTGATGCAGATAGAACGTCGGGGGTAGAAGAGGTGGCCGTTGACGTCGGTGATTTCTCCAGTCTTGAGAAGAGTAAGGGTGTGGAACCCTCTGTTGCTCCTTCCACTTGGGGTACTATCACGACGCATGTGCCGGCTCCTTCTGTTCCTTTGACTCCTCGGGCTAGCAGTCTGGGCCCTGTTGATGAAGAGCCTATTGCTGCCGAGGTTCAAACCTCTCAGATCGAGGTTGGCGGATCTTCCTCCGGTCTGCAAACTGTAGTAGCTCCCTCAACTCCTGCTATGACGCCGCAGGTGCTGGCGGAAGCCGACGGGTATGTGAAGTTCCTCGTCGAGGGAGTGTACAAAATGCTGGAGAAAGGTGTATCTGCAGTGATGGATGCCAAGGGGAGCTTTGCGGCGGCAAAAGCTTTGGCAATGCCTTGTATCGAGCTGATCCGCATTCACCAGGGCCATGACCATATGGCCGAAATTCTAGAGGTTTCGGTGATGGAGCTGGACGAGCGGCTCGCGGAACTGCAGCGCATCCAACGAAATGACCTCTCAGTCTTGATAGATGCAGAGATAGGGAAGTCGATTGCTGAAATCGAGGCTTCCCATCGAGCCGATGTGAGCAGTTGGGAGCGTGAAGTGGCTGGGACTGAGGCTGCGGCGGAGCAGTTGTCCCAATCTATGAAGAAGACGACGGAGAAGCGGGCTGCGGTGGATGCTAACATCGCAGAGGTTGATGCTCAGATGCGCCGTCTTGAAGACCAGCGGGCCCAACTTCAACTAGAAGCTGATCGTGTCCTGGCTGAACACGTGGCATTCAAGCAGGAGGAAGCGACTCTTACTCAGCGGACCCTTGCTTTGGCTCAGCAGCGACGACAGCTTGATGAGAAGTACGAGAGTAAAACTTCCGCTGAGGCTGTCGGGTTAATGCGTCAAGAAGCCGAGCTGCGAGTCCAGGCGATTGTGGAAACTCGCACTGCCGACCTGAGACGTCGAGTCAGAGAACTCTCATCCCACCCTGGGGAGGATCGGGGATTGTAGCTTCTCTTCTTTTTTATGTGTTTTTTTTTGCAACTCTTGCTGGGAAAATAGCGTATTTCTGTACTCCTTTTTTTTGAAAAATAAAGAAATACACTATCTCTTTGTGATGTGTTTATTTTTTTGATCTCATGAACTTGATGATTTATGTGGACCTATTATCTTTTGCACACCTTGATTTTTAGGTACAGATAATAAGTTTGAAGGAACCAACATGTTTGCTCAGAGGTAATGTGGACATGGCAATCATTAGGTTCAAATGATAGAATCTTCCTACTCAGAGGTATTTATGGACGTGGTAGGAATGATCCTGGGGGATACGCTGAACAACTCAGAGGTAATGTGGACGTGGAAGTTCTGCGATCAATGTACGACAACACAGGAGTTGTTTGTACGGGATGTTTACTCAGAGGTAATGTGGACGTGGTAAACATGAAGGATAGCGTAAGCTTACGAAATGTAAAGTTCTGCTTTGTAGGATGTAGAGAGACAACTCAGAGGTAATGTGGACGTGGTTATCTTTCTACGGAAGGATGCCACGGAACAGCTGGGTTCCGGAAGCGTTTGATTTTGCGAAAAGAGGTTGCTTGGGGAAATACATGTCTTGGAGGATGTCAAGAATAGTACTTCTTTAGGAACTTGCCGTTGATGGGCATCATGAACAAGTCCCCATTGGGTTTGGCGAGCCGGTAAGCACCGTTTGAGTATACCGTCTCAATGATGAAGGGTCCTTCCCATTTGGGCTCGAACTTTCCTGGTGTCTTGTGAGTTAACACCATTGGCCTTCTGACTGCTAAAACCAGGTCACCAACTTGGAAAGTTCTTTGCTTGACCTTCTTGTTGAAAGCCTGTGATATACGGGCTTGGTAAAGTTCGATGCGTTGTTGAGCTAGGAGACGCTTTTCGTCAAGTGCCTCCAGTTCTCGCAGACGACGACGTTGATTGTCTTCTTCTGTGAGATCGTTTGTGATTGCCACACGGAGCGAAGGTATCTGTATCTCGAGAGGCAGTACTGCTTCGCTCCCGTAGACCAGGAAGAATGGAGTGTTGCCTGTTGGGGTCCGTACCGTTGTGCGGTAGGCCCAAAGGCATTCGCCAAGCTTTTCGTCCCAGTCGCGTTTGTTGGATGACACGACCTTTTTGAGCAGCCTGACGATAGTTTTGTTGAACGCCTCGGCCAATCCGTTTGCTGCCGGATTGTAGGCGGTTGAGGCCACGTTTTGAATGCGATTCTTGTCACAGAACCTGCTGAAAATGTGGCTGATAAACTGAGGACCATTCTCATGGATGATCCGTCGGGGTACCCCGAAACGGTAAATGACATGGTGTTTGATAAAACTGACCACCCTGGAGCTTTTTACTTCCGCTAGTGGGACTGCTTCCGCCCATTTGGAGAAGTAATCGGTGATGGCCAGGATGAAGCGGTGTCCTCTCGATGAAGGATGGGTGATTGGCCCTACAATGTCCATGCCCCAGGCTTCGAAGGGCCAGGAGGCGACTGTAGGATGTAGCGGCTCCGACGGTATATGTATGAAGTCTGCATGAAGTTGGCATGCATGGCACTTCTTAGCATATTCCACTGCGTCGGCAACCATGGTTGGCCAGTAGTAGCCCATACGTCGCAGTCGATCTTGCAACTTAGGACCTGGTTGATGAGCTCCGCAAGTTCCATCATGAGCTTCTCGAAGAGCTTCGACCGCTTCTTCGTTAGACAGGCATCGAAGGAGAAGCCCGTCGAAGGAGCGTCGGTACAGCGTTTTAGTGGCTGTATCATAGTAGAATCGAAGAGAGCGTCTCCTGACTGAGACGGCTTCCTTCGGGTCTTCCGGAAGGATTCCGTAGACAGCAAAGTCGATGAACGGGAACCTCCAGTCTCGGACATTAACCCCAGTGTTCGTCGGCATGGCGTGGGTCACTTGTAAGCACAGGTTGTTTCTGGGACAAATCAGGTCTCGGCCAGTCACCGTAACATAATGTTGAGTCCCAAGGGGTGCGGCCAATGAGGCTGCGAGGCCAGCCAGAGCGTCAGCCTCCAAGTTTTGTAAACGGGGGACATGTTCGATGAAGAATCCGATGAAGGTTGAAATGATGTTCAACGCGACTTCATGATAAGGGATTAAATCTTCATGGCGAACCTCGTATTGTCCTCGAATCTGGTTTACGACGAGTTTCGAGTCACCGTAGGCTTCCAGATGATCCACCTCCAGCTGTTGTGCTAGCTGGAGTCCCATGACGAGTGCGTTGTAGTCAGCAACATTGTTGGAGCACGGCTTCGAAAGAGAGTATGCGCGCTGGATGACCAGCTGATCGGGGGAGACCAAGACTACCCCCACTCCTGCGATGGTTTGGCCGTTGGGGCCCGTTCTTGAAGCGCCATCGAAGAACATCCGCCAAACGGGGCTTTCTTCGGTGACGTTAGATTCTTGGACTTCATCCGGGATGTCTTCATAGAGTTTCGAAGATTCTGGGATGGGGTGTGCAGCTAAAAAGTCAGCCAGAGCCTGACCCTTGACCGCCTTCTGTGGGACAAACACCATGTTGTATGGCGTTAGTAGGATCGCCCATGTAGCCAGCCGGGAGTTTAATGACCCTGGCTTCGTCATGAGAACTCTGAGCGGATTGACTCGGGAGATGACGTGAATTGTCTGGCCCGAGACGTAATGACGAGTCTTCTGAATGGCAAACACCAAAGCCAAGCACTCCTTTTCAACGGGGTTGTACCGGTGTTCGGCCCCGATGAGCGTTCGACTGAGGTAGTAGATTGCTTGCTCGTAGCCTGCATCGCTGTTTTGAGCGAGTAAAGCGCCGAGGGAATGATCCATGGCACGGACGTAGAGGAGGAATGGTTTGTCGGCGACAGGTGCCACTAGGACTGGCGGGCTTGTCAAGTAAGCCTTGATGTCGTCGAAAGCCTTTTGGCACTCCTCTGTCCAGACGTAAGAGACTCCCTTCTTCATGAGCTGAGTAAAGGGTTGACATTTTACCGGAGAGGTTTGCTATGAACCTCCGGATGTATGCCAGACGTCCCTGTAAGCCCCGAAGTTCTCGAAGGTTCTTCGGAGGGTCCATGTTGAGGATGGCTTTAGTCTTCTCGGGATCGACATGAATGCCTTTTGTCGTGATGACAAAGCCCAAGAATTTGTCGCTAGAAACCCCCAGGAAGGATTTAGCGGGGTTTATTTTGAGTTGATGTGCCCGCATGAGATCGAAGACCGTCTTCAGGTCTCGTAGGTGATTTCTTTTGAGGCGGCTCTTGACTGCGATGTCGTCAACATAGCACTCAACTGTCTTGCGAAGATGCTGACGGAAGATGGTGCTCATAGCTCGCTGGTACGTTGCACCGGCGTTCTTCAAGCCGAAGGGCATTACTGTGTAGCAGAAAACACCCTTTGGAGTCCTCAATGACGTGTGTTTTGCGTCATCGGGGAACATTTTGATTTGATTGTAGCCTGAATACCCGTCCATGAAGGACATGCATTCAAAGCCACTTGTGTTGTCGATCATTACATCGGTGATTGGGAGCGGGAATTCATCCTTCGGGCAAGCAGAGTTGAGATCCCTGAAGTCGATACAGACTCGTATCTTCCCGTTCTTCTTGGTGACAGGGACGACGTTGGCTACCCAGTCCGGGTGTTGTTCCTCACGGATGAAGCCACTGGTCAAGAGCTTGTCCACCTCCTAATCGATGGCGTTCATGATGTCCGGGCGGAAGCATCGCTGTTGTTGTTTGATAGGTTTGGCATCTGGTAAGATGTTCAACCTATGCATCGCGATCTGTGGATCGAGATCCGGCATGTCTTCGTAGCTCCAGGCGAAGACGTCAATATATTCTTTAGCCAGTTGGACTAAAGATTCTCGGTCTTCTCCTTCCAAGCTTTTGCTGATAAAGATGGGTTTAGAAGAAGACCCATCCCCGAGGTCGATTTGCTCGACTTCGTCTTCGGTGGGAGGTTCTCGTAACTCAAAACGAGACTCCCATTGTTCTCCTAGGCGTTGAGCCCAGGGTTCCTCTTCAAGGGGTTCCGGCGGTTGGTCTTCGCCTTCATCTTTCTGAGGTTGCGCCGATGTCATGTTAGCTGACAGCACTTTCCTGAAGACTGATCCGATACTGGTATCGGAATCCCACGTCGATGCTTCCGACGAGTGGGAATGTTCTATGTCTTCTGCGTCTGAACTCTCTGGAGTTGATGGCGGCGTGACATAGCCTAATCCCCGTCGAGTCCGATTATAGTAATCCTGTGGCTTTCCATTGGGCATCGAAAGTCGGACAGGGAGATGCCGACCCTTGCCGTAGTTTAGGCCTTTATTGCTTTTCAGGTCGTAGCCCATCTTTTGGATGATGTGCTTAGCCGCATCTGTGTACCGATAGACTTGTACTCTGCCGGTATCAGGTTCGGGCTCGATTGACGGGAGGTTCCGACGACGCTCGATTTTGCCCGAGATGATGGTGCCTTCGTCTCGGCTTCGTGGAGGGACTATGAAGACTCCTTGAGACGGGACTATTTGATTGTGGTAGACGGTCGTTACTTGTGTTTGCAACGACCGTAGAGCGTTGTCTAATGTATACATGGCATTCCAGTGTGGAAGACAAGAATAATTGAAAGACACTCTATTATTGATAAAGTACGAGATTTTATCCCGTAGGATTACATTGTCGAAGGAGGGTGCGTCTACATCAGCAGAGATATATTCGCCAAGCTCCTCATCTGTAAGTACTGGGGCCGGATCAGGAGAGTCCTCCACCGCTCTGACTTTGGGGTCTGAGAGGGTTATGTGAGCCCTCTCCGGCATCTTGGATGACTGCGGCGGCTTGCCTTTAAGACGCACCTTGAGGGGTGCCTCGGTTGCGCCTCCGATGAGTGGCGCCTTCCCTTGTAATTTTACCACCAGGGGAGCCACTGTTTGTGGTGGCTTTCCTTTGAGGCGTATCTTCAGGGGAGCTTCGCGAGCCGGCGCTTTTCCTGATAGCTTGATGCTCATTGGAGGCGCCTTCTGGGGTGGTTTCCCCTTCAGACGGATTTTCAAGGGGGCGTCAGGAGTCGTCTCAGGCTCCATGTCCGGCTCTGTTGCCGTCTCTGCCTCATCATCAGCGTCATTGGCTTCCTCCTCATCAATAGGCTTGTACAAGTCGGAATCGGTGAAGTAGGCCTCAATCCCTTTGAAGGGATCAATATCTGCAAACTCCGTCCGGATGACGCCGTTGGTGGATATATATTTCATGCATTGGTGGAGCGTGGAGGGCACCACCATGTACTCATGTAACCATGGTCGTCCGAGTAAGATGTTGTAGTTGACCTCGGCATCCACCACATAACAAGTCACCTCAATTTTGAGGCTGCCGATGTGACACTTCAGCCGGATCTTGCCCAGTGGCTCGCTCTTGCTAGCGTTGAAGCCACTGATGGTCGTATTGGAGGGCGCCAGCCGGTACATTGGGATCCCCAGCTTTGATAGCAGCGCCTTTGGAATGATGCTTAGGGAAGACCCCGGATCGATCTGAATCCTGCTCACCTTTACCGAACCGATGTACCCTGTGTAATACAACGGTCGGTTATGTCGGTGATGCTTGAGCAGCATGTCTTGTTGGGTGAAGGTTATGTTTGGGATAACTTCATCCGCACAATGACAGTGTGCACAAGTAGTTGGGAGGTCTTCAGGCTGCTTGACCTGACTGAGAAAAGATTCGGCATCCTTCAGAGCTTCGCAGAGAGCTTCTCGGGAGTCCTTGGAGAGACGCAGGAGCTCGAACAAAGACAAGCGTGCAGGAGTACTGGCCAGTTGCACCAGAATGTCAAAATTGTGGGGCTTGGCTAGCCCCGAAGCATTTTCTTTCCGCAGAGGTCTGTCGAAACGGGCCTCCACTTGCTTTTGTTTATTGGCTGCTGAGGGCTTGGATGGACCCTCCTCAGGGATGGTGCCAGGAGGCACCGCTTCGGCGGCAGCTTTACCGGGCTGGGAGTTCTGTTGTGCACGCGTCTGCACAGGAAGCGCCTCTTCCGTTGAAGAAGAGACCGTGCGGCAAGACTTGATCTTCCTGCCTTTTGCTTTGGAGGTAGGGCGTACCTCCGGTTGAGTTACCTCGGAGACGAGGTCGGGGTGAACCCAGAGGACCTCTCATCGAGATGTGGTGAGTGGGACAAGTCCACTCACATTGTCACGGGTGGGTGGCAAGTTCACCACCTCCATTGTCGCCTTTGGGATGGGGACGACGCCATCTTGTGTGGTGGTCGGCGGCAAGGTGCCAAACTGAAGTGACACCACATTAGCTGACACCGTCTTCTCTTCGTAGTCGACGGAGATTACATCCGCATTGATCATGCGCTAGATGTAATTTTTGAGGACGTAGCAGTCCTTAGTCGGGTGTCCGACAAACCGATGGTAGTGACAGTACCTCAGGTTGTCCACCTTCCCGACTTCATCGGGCCGCTTTGGGTCCGGAAGCTTGATCTTGTCACCCTGCTTCAGTATCTCAAAGAGTTGCAGGGTGTCGTCATCATTGAATGAATAAACCTCCTTGGGTCTCGGTGCCAATGGAGGCTTTTGAGTAGGCGCAGATGCGCCCTTCGAGGCATTAACAGTCAATGCCTGTTTCCCCTTTGTTTCTCGTCCGGAGTTGTTGGTTGCGGACTTTTTCCCCTTATCGTCAAAGGCGGGGAAGCTAACACCCAGAAGACGTGCATTGGCCGCCTTCTTCTCTGCAGCTTCAGCTTCAATGATTAGGGAGCTCCAGTCGGGAGGGGGAGTAGAGTTAAGCCAGAGCTTTACTGCAGGCAGCATGTTCATACTGCAAGCGGAGAGAAGCACATGTTCTGGCATGCCTGGAGGTAGCCTGAAGCAGGCCTGACGGAAGCGTTCGATGAATACCCGAACCGTTTCCTTGTCCTTCTGGCGTATCTCAATGAGAGACGCCATCGTCATGTCCTTCCCACCGTCGTAGAAGCGGTCAAGGAAGAGGCGTGTCAGGTCATCGAAGGGCGATATGGAATTATCGGAGAGGCTGCAGTACCAGTCATACGCTACCCCTTTCAGGGCCCCAACAAAGATGCTGGTGAGGAGCGCGTCCTCCTTCGAAAGATGCCCTGTCTGCGACTGGAAGTACGTCAGGTACCGTCGTGGAGAGTCCTTCCCGTCATACGGCGTGAGTGTTTGTGGTTTATACTTTGGGGGATAAACCACCTTGTTCCACTCAAGGGGATAAGGCTGGGGAATGCCCATCTTCTGGCGCTCCTCCTGCCTGTTCTTGGACTCAAAGCGCTCCCGCAGATCTTTGATCATTTCGACCACATCCTCCGTGGAGCTAGGAGCCGGGGAAGGAGGTACCCCCTGGAGTGGAGCGTTTGAGGGTTCCGACGTCCGGGGTGCTTCTGTGTCTGAGGGTGTCCGTTGGAGGGGCACACTCGACTCTCCATTGTCTCCTGGGTCGGGACCATTCGAAGGTGTCCTGATCAAGGCCGACCGCATCTCAAACACTGCTTGAGTCAGTGCTTGCATTGAGGCAAAGAGGGTTTTGAGTCCTCCCTCTAGCGAGTCTATGCGCTGGACAATGTCCTGTGGCGGCACATCAGTCTCAAGATCACCCCCGGTCATGTATACTGTCATGACACGGCCGGATGTGGATGGATTAGTTGAGGCTTCGCTCTCAGCCTCGCTCTTATGTGGGGGAGTCACTTCTCCTGGTGTTTGGCCACCCCCAGCCACATTCAGTAATTCGTCTTCGACAGGCGCATCTGCAAGGGCCTGACTGCCCTCAGCTCTGTCTTGAAGGGCCTCTTCGTTTCCAGCACTACCCCCGGCGGTGTCCTGGAGGACATTGTCATTTTGAGGGGCTTCAGGGAGGCCATCGTCGCCTTGATGAAGATCCGCCGCAGCTGTGCTTTGGACATCTTCGTCTTCGGAAGGAGGCTCGACAAGGGTCTGGCTACCCCCAGCTTCCTCCAAGAACTTCTTTCTCGATCGAGTGCTTTCGAACACTCCAGAGGTCGAGACAGCTGCCTTGGTTTTCCTCGGCTGGCTTTTGGATGAAGGCGAGGAATTGGCAGTCGTCTTCCGGACAGATGAGGAATTGGAGATCACGTTGCATGAAGCAACCTTTAGTTCCTCTTCTGCTGACACCTTCGTCCCAAGGCGATGTCGGAGGGGTGTCGATGATTGTAGCCGTTGGAAGACCGACTGCTTTGGTGGTACTGCCGTCTTGCAACAGCAGTTGATGGTGACCACCGTACAAGTGTGTCCCGTGAGAGGCGCATCGTGCTTGTTGGTCAACTCTCCTGACCGGCGCTTATGAGTGATCACGTTGCGCAAGTCGTTGGAGGAGAGTGCTACCCTCACACCCCTCCCAGGCGCATGGCAGGGCCAAGCGCCGGGGTGGTCGGGTGAGTGCTGCGCCCCCTGATCTAATACCAAGCAGGCATCACGATCAGTAGTGGAGGAACCACAGCATTTGAAGTGACTTGAACGGACCTCGAACGCACAACCAGAGGAGGCGCGGGAGTTCAAGACCACTGAGTTTGCCTCTCTCGGCTTGGTTGTGCACGCAGTGAATGCGCCTAAGCGAGATGAGGACTTTGAAGGTCGACTCGTTGTCGGTGCAGAAGCACTTGAGTCAACCTTGTACAGCTTGCCATCGGCAGCGCGCGTGATTGTAAGCGCGTGCCTCTGGCCGGCTGCTGGCATAGCACGTTTGTGGCGCATGGCCCGTGCCGCCTTGGATTTCTTCGTACCAGCCCGCTGGGGCGCATAGTACTAAGCATCCAAATTCTCCTCGCCATTACAGCGAGTGAGTCTGTCAAAGACAGAGGTTCTTTGCGGCGCACCAGAAGTGATGCGTGGGGCATTGGCTGCGCCCCTGCTCCGTCGACGTATCTTCCTCGCCTGAGAGGAAGATGGCTGGGGAACGTGGTCAGCCGCACGCTTCCCCGAGAGATGCGCTGCATCAGCGGGCGCACCTTGATTGCTGAGGACGTCAGCAGGAAGGGAAGGCTGGACGGGCGCATCCCCTTCAACGGTGGTGCCCGAGGCGTCGACTTTGCGCACCCAGACTGCGCGGGTCTTCTTCGGCTTCGACAGCCGCTTCGAAGGACTCGCACTTCCTTCAGAAATGAACTCCTCGTACACCTGTTGATTGAGGCGCACTACCAGCGTCTTGTGGGAGGAGCCCACCTTCACGTCGTCGGCCTGTGACACGACTTTCTCGGTAGAGGAGAAAGAAGTCCCCAGCAGAGTCGCCAGCTTGTTTGCCATTAAAATTGTTTTGATTGAAATCTTAATACAAACAGAACAGTGATACAATATAGGACTTAGATGTAGTCCTAGGAGTACACTTTTGTTTAAGCTGGGTCTTTAGTGCCAATGGAGCGAGTGGTAATGCGTTGACTCCGTTGACCGGCTGACGACGGTTATCGGTTCTCTGAAGGTGTTGATTGCTCTGGGTGCTGGAGCTTGCTGAGAGGAGGAAGACGTTGAGTGTCTAGGACTGCCTCTCTGGTGATGTGAGTCTTGTGTTCTGAGTCTCTGTGTGTGTGTGAAGGGGATGATCCTTCTATTTATAGTTTTGCAGGCTGGCTGCTCATGCGTGCATGTAGGATGCGCCGGTGTGGAGACGCCACGTGGAGGTTGCTGATGGAGGTGCATGGATGCTGCGCCCTGATCGAGAGGGAGAACTCTTCATACTGCTGTTGTGAGCCGGCACGTAGCAGAGAGAAGATCTTTCCGTTGCTGAAATCTCGGATGAGTTGAGTCAAAGGACACGTGTCGTTGACTCATGGTTCGAAGATCTCGGATTTGGTGGAGAGGAGTGATCTGGTGAGCTGTGCCTTGGATTGGGCGCAGGAGGAGGCTGCGGCTCATAACCTTTAGGAGTTACAAACCATTTGGGGCGCATGGCTTTTGAGGCGCATGCAGGCGACTTTCCTTCTGTCTTTCGGGATCAGAGAGCAGTCTGAGGCGCATGGCTTTTGAGGCGCATGCTGATTTGGACGCATGGCCGTAGAGGCACATGCGGATGGTGGAGTGGCCACGTGGCAGTAGCCGTCGAAATAAAGTCATGATGATGCTGACGTTGCCGACGCTTCGTTTTCTGAATAAAGCTGTCAACTGTTCAGACTTTGGGAGGCGTGCTGCCAACTCTGTCAGTTCAGCATTTAATGTTGGTGACGTTCGATGGACAGCTGAGTGGGCGCGTCGGTTGGCGTTCCACTCGGTATGGAGATGTGTGAGGGCGCACCCTCTATGATGCGCCGAGTACTGTAGGGCGCGTCTGTATGATGCGCCTGATGCCGAAGGGCGCGTCCGTGTGATGCGCTGTTTGGCTGGCGCATCGGATATGTCTTTTAATGATGCGGCTGTCTCGCCCTTCGAGTGCCATAAATAGCCGTTTGGCTGAATTCGAGGCGTCCGGTTCATCCATTTAATGTAAATTTATTGCACGGAATTCGGAGGGCCATCCACTTGGCGCGTGGGTTTGATCTGCCCGGCCTATAAATAGTGGCATGGAGAGAAGATTTGCTTCTTATTCTCTCACGTTCTTCCAACATGAACTTGAACATGTGGGTGCATTCTGTTGACGAAGTGCTCCCAAGGGTGAAGATGAGACGTTGTGTTGTCTTCGATGCACTTGAAGGTGACTGTTACATCCAAAAGACGGAGTCGAGGGCTTCAGAGGCAGGCGGAAGGTGCCTGTTGCATCCAAAGATAGGGATGCTCGAGCCTCGTCTCCGTTATTCCGGAAGAGCCGTAGATCAGAATGGCGGTGCAAGGCTCTCTCTTCCTTCAAAGTGGGTGTCGCCCACTTTGATTGTGTTGAAAGCTGCTCCTTTAGCCGCGGTCACGGTCTTCTTTCGGCTTTGGAGCCTCTTTCGAAGCCTCCCCTGGCCACAGTATTTGCGGTGCTCTTCTCTTCCTTGGTTCCAGCCAGAGGGTTAAATGCTTTGTGTATCGAACCATTATCGGGCGAGCCTAGTTGGAAGAGCGGCACATAACTGGGCTGTGCTCGGCCAGGTGAGCCTGGCTGGAAGAATTTGGCTGAAGGGATGCACATAGCTGGGCCGAATGCACATAACTGAGCTGATGGTAGAGATGGCGGGATGCGCCTGGATGGAGGCGCATAGTATCTGCTGCGCCTCACTGGTGGCGCATGGTGAAGCTGTGCCTATCTGAAGGCGCATGGTGGCCGCTGCGCTTATCTGAAGGCGCACGGTGGCCGCTGGCTGTAGGCTTAGGATCTTTCCATTTCTCCTTTGTACAACCTTTTCTAGACATGTAATAGACTTTTATATATAAAATAAAAAGTCTTTCTTCAAATGTCTATACTTATTGACTTTGCTGTGAAGTTCTTCGTCTGAGTTCTAGCGCATGTATTGTCTGGCGCATGGGCTTTCTGGTTGTGAAATTCCATGCTTCTACAAGTACATTCTCTGATCGTTTTATACTTGTCACGACTTATATTCTTGCTCTAGATTACTTTTTTTGATGCTGACACTTGTTATCACGGATTGGTACTATATGGATCTCTTTATGGGATGTTATCCCCCTTAGCGGGCGCATCGGATACTTTATGTCGTGTGTTTCATGTACATCATGTATTCCTTGCTCTTGCGTTATTCATGTACACTTATGTTCTCTCATATGCTTTTATATACGCTCATGTACTTTCATGTTCCCTCATGTATGTTCATGTTTCCTCATGTGCTTCGTGTGTAACCAAAATATCATGTTCATAACGTAACTTGACTGGATCCTTGTGTATTGATTATGGGTAGGGGTGAGTATAAATGGTCATGTGATTTACCCATCATGTTTACTCTATTACTTTTCATGTGTTATCATGTACAATACAGCCCTCGCGGCTGGTGTCACGCATGTTCACCCATGTAAATTATGTTCAACCCAAGCCAGTTACATGCCATCTCGTACTCTAAATTACTAGTCACTTACAGTTCTTACTTATCATGTATATATTTCCAGTTATCAAATATCTCTCTTGATTTTATATACATCTTCTTACAACGTTTCATGTATCTTACTCTATTATTTGCTTTATATTTCCTGCCATGATATGAACTGCATGAGAAGTACTGTACTTTCTCCTGTCCTGGCTGGATCTGTTGAAAATATTACAGATGATACCGAGGACTTCTGTCCAACCTACTATGGAGCCCATCTAGACGACACCTGTGAGTTGGACCCACAGGAGGATCCAGCTCTAGCTGAGGACGTCATCCCTACTGCTTAGACTAGATTAGCTAGACTTTATCTTATTTCTTATGTCATTGTATTGACTTTAGAGTTGTATTATTTTCTGGATGTTTGTGATGTTGTGTCGTTTAGACACTTAGACTTTCTCTTCTATTTGTACCTCAGTTTGAGGATTTCATATTTATCAAATCGTGCTATTTCCATCTCTAGATTTGTGATTGAGTTGTACCTTATGTGATTTGTCCTCCGTTCGGAGAGTATATCAAATTATATTTAGTTTGTGATAGTGACCTACGACAGCGTTCTACCGCCGACACTGCGGCATAGGCTGGACGTACCCACTTTTCGTGCCCCTATACTAGGTGCAGGTCGTGACACATTTTTAATGGTGGCCCATGCAGGTCGAGTTTATGTAGTGGTATTCGAACTAGAGTATCACTACAGCCTGCGATAGGATTGAGAGAGATTTTTAACGGAGAGGTACTCAATCACAGTTAAAAAAATTCTGCTTCAATTCATGCCATCTACACATCTTACTGATTTGCCTTCTTTGTAATAAACTGTCCTCCTTTGATTATATCGATTCCTGCTCAGTATTGACTTCCTTGTTCGATCTGTCTTCAGGATGGTGGAGACACGATCACATCGCTCTGGTACAGCAGTCGCTGGAGAGGGGTCTGCCACCTCTCGTCCAGTGCAGCAGGATGCTGGGACAGTAGCACCTTCTGTTCATGATCAGACAGGAACGACTGCAGCCATTGGGAGTATGCCTCCACCTGTTCGGAGGACGACCCCGGTGATTCCAGAGATGCTCCAGTAGCAGCAGTCGCCTTTAGGATCCGTTGACGTAGTCCAGCTCTTCACTTTCTTCCAGTAGTTCATGGAGGCCCAGCAGGCCTAGCAACAGCGTCAGACGACGGAGTTCAGTCAGGGCATCGATCTGGCCCTGACGACAGTTGAGAGAGTTATAACTCAGCATCCGACAGGTCAGCAGCAGCATCAACCGAAGGAGAAGGGCATACAAGACTTCCAGAAGATGCACCCATGGGACTTCAGGGGTACAGAGGGCATTCTGTACGCTGATGAGTGGATTGAGCATATGGAGGAGATTTTCAGATTGGCAGAGATTCCAGCGAGACTACAGATCGAGGCGGCGGCCAGTATGATACAGGATTTAGCCCACACATGGGACCAGACTGACCCGAGGGTTGGTACGGATGGGCAGACTTGGGCAGCCTTCAAGAAGCTGTTCAAGGAGAAGTTTTTCCCAGACGCAGTGCTTGGTGCCCTCGAGACAAAGTTCAAGGCTTTAGTACAGGGCAGTCAGTCTGTCGAGGAGTATGCTGGGGAGTTCTGCCGTCTGGGTAGGTTTGTCGAGGGGTTATTCGAGGCGACGAAAGTCCGGAGGTTCAGGAAGGGACTGGTCAAGGAGGTAAAGTCCTATACCAAGAGTGCCCGCGGCGCCACTTTTGAGGAGATCCTGGTGGACGCCCTATGTCACGTCCCGCTCCCGTAGGAGCGATCGTCCTCGCTAAGGCGTGATGCCGCACGAGCCTAGGTTGCGCTTGTGCAAGACGAGTTCCATAATGGTCGATTTCAGCGGCTGCGACGGGGTCGTCACACAGAAGTCCCATACAGAGACATTGAATAATAGCATCGAAAATTAGAACGAAACACATGTTATTCAAAGAAGCTCTTTATTGAAATTGAAAATAACGGTTACAAAAGGGCGCAAGGCCAAGATTATAAGTCTCTCAAGCTCACTCAAGCTCACATTACAAGTCACACAACTCTCTCTCTTCTCCCAATACATGTCTTGAACCAGCGGATACTTCGGAAGGCGACGTCCATACATTATGTCCCATAAAAGTCTTGACTCCATGCGGCCGCACGCTTCGAATCGTCAAAGAACTCCATGCCTCGACGCATCCAAGCGAGCTCCGCGCCACGAGCTTCCACCTGTGCCTGCACATGAAAACTAAGTGGGTGTTAGTACTCAACTGTACTGGTGGAATGAGCTCCTCGTCCACCAATATAAAACCAACACGTTAGATTTACTTTGTGCAACATAGTCCCTTCTTATCAATTGTCTTTCTACTCTTACCTTAGGATCAGTTTTAGGACAGACGCCTTGGCCTATTTCGTGTTTCAAGACCACCCCGTGCTTGCAACATCGACGTTACCCTATCAAGTCGTGTTTGCCTTACGGTACTTAATTAGAGATGCAACTACACGATGAGGCTCCATTTCCATGTGATCATGCTAGGAATCCATCGTGCCGTGCCTCGCAACTCAGGGTGACTAAACCATATCGCCGCTTCGCGGCCCTTGCTACTTTGATCACCAACTGACCCAATCAAGACTTGTGAATGTTAGTGTCACTCAACCAACTTTGCCTTGCGGCGGTTTCCCGACTTAAACTCAAACAACTCAACCAACTTATGCAACTTATATGCCGACAACTCAAGACTCGACGCCACATCTCGTGCCGAAGCACGTCACCTATGTTGTAGCCATTCTTAAGCCCAAACATTTATATTCTAACTGTACACACATTCAACAACTCAACTCAATCTAAAGGCACACACGCAGATTGTCGCCATGCCGACTCATCTATATGATTTGGTCACTGACTCCCAGAGCCATCGTGGACTCCTCTAGCTTTTGTTGGACGGGTGCCCTTTTCAGTGCAAGGTAGCTAGCCCCGCTGCAAGTCTCCGTCTAACCCGTGCCCAGCACAGCTAATTACTTGTTTCCAATCGACGGCCGCAACGGTCCCGTGGCCGTCGAGTTGCCATACGGGAAAACGACCCACCTTGTCGACAAGTTTTCCATGACCATGCAAGACTCGACACAATCTGACGTCTCACACAGTCATGCTATCTCTAGTGTTACCATGTCTTTCAGGACCAAGTTCCATACTTCTCAAATCTGAGACCGCCTCGACGACCTATAGTCGCGAGCATTCTTCCTTCTTCTGAAATCGCCTCGACAACCTATAGTCGCGAGCATTCCTTTCATGTTACTATATCATTTTATTCGACTCAAAACGACCATTTGATAGCCCTTTTTCTAAACTCACTTTTGAATCAACTGTGGCTCGTGCCTTAAACACTAAGTCCGTGCATCGTGCCTTAAGCCTATGCAACACCACCGCCCAAGTCATACTCTATATGACGGGCCTTGAGACTGTAAGACTATGTGGATACACCCAGCCGTAGAACTCGTAGGGTCGTGCTTGCTACTACTCCTGATAGCTTAACGTAACTTGCCTAACTTACTTTTGCAACAACTTGACGAGTAAAGGCTGCGTCAAGCCTTGCGTCGTGGGAACGTGCCGTACACACGATCGACTTGAACAACCAAGTTATTTGGGATGCCTAGACTTATGCTGCAAGCCGTGCAATACAACTTAACCCGTCGGACGAGTAGAGGCTATGCTACGCCTTGGGCGATGAGATCGTGCATGCTTTATGAAGCATTTGTGCGGGCGACGCCTATAAATTTGGCTAACTCTTAGCTTTGCGATGAATACCAACTTTCCTTCTTCCAAGCCACGGGACGAAAGATCGAGTATCATTTTCAAAGCACGACGTGCACCAACTCTAAGCCGACCGTTGGACCTTTCCATATTCTAACTCAATTCGACCCGTCGGGATTATTTCCTTTTGCTATGTGGATTTGTCTCTTTTATTATCAAGCCTACTTGTGCAAGTTGAAAATATGTGATTTATTATGTGAAGGCTAAGATGAGGCAAGTTCACCGAAACTACCCCACCTGAGCGAGCGGTCGTCTCGACCGAGCGATGTCTTCGAGCAGCTGTTGCAAGGCTAAGTCCGAACGCCGTCGGCGTTTCGATTCCTCCGATTGACTGAGCGGAACGGAGCCCTACATCATACACCACTCAGAAAAAGTTTTGTCCTCGAAACTAACTGAGTACACTTATCGACTTATCACTCGACTCAACATCCTACGTTTCTCGCACACATTTCTCCTATGTGTTCCCTCAATCCGAGCCACGCTCGTGCTATCCACAATCTTTTCTTCAAAACTCACGATCTCCAAATCCTCGACACTTTCCTATTCCTCAGTCGCACTTGAATTCAACGTATCACTTAGTATGGATTGTGCACATATCTTAGGCATCCCCAAAATATATGCATTTCAACCAAGCCTCGTGATAGCGAATCCCGCCATCACCACTCGAGTCGGATCGTGCACATATTCAAGCGTCCCTGAATACATGTATGTCAATCGATACTCGTGAGTGGTGCCTCCACAATTCCTACCACTTCGCACTCGGACGTCTGCCTAACCGCTAGGCTATGTCTTTCCGTCAGTATTGGAATCATAGTTCCCAAACAATAATATCAACACTGACCCCATCCTAAGGTTAAACCAAATTGATAATACGGGGTTTTCTACCCAAGCTCGCATCACTTCGATTTCTAAACATCGAGCATAGATTTCCTACACATATCCCAACATTCGTCACACGAGGTCTGAGTCATTCAGCAAAGCCATCCTATGATAACTCACGTTTCCACCAACTCCTTGACATATCAATATCACTTCGTTCATCAAGCTATTTTGCATAGTCTATCTTTTGAACACGTTCGACATAATCCGCCTGTCGATCATTCTCAAGTCAAGCACGCTTTGACATAATTCATCGCTAAACCATAATTCACATTTCACATTTCCTAAGTCATCTATTCCAATTCACGTAATCGGTCATAAGGTTGTCTAGCTTAACAATATGTTGCGCCCCGATCTCACGCGATTCAGATTATCCACGGTGGGCATGAATCACCATGTACGCTCCCGCGGGATAATTATCCTCATCGGGACGTAAATCTTGTTTTACATCTTGACTAATTCATTCTTGATGCGCGGATTGGACCTACTCCATCCTCAAGTTTATTTCATTCATCAATCGTAAGTCCTACAAATCCTCGAGTTCACCTTCGCATCAAGCCAACAAGTCGAGACAATCAAAATTGTCGCATCCTGATTTTCCTAGTTCGATCATTCCTGCGACATAAATCACCATGTCAGCGCTCACGCGGAATGATCGCCCCAAATCTGACGCAACGTATGTGAGAGGCTAGAGTTGTACTCACACAAGACAAGATCGTCGACGTTGTGGTTATCCGCGTAACCATCAAGACACAATCATTTTTATCCAACATTTATCTCGATCAAAATTCTAAGTATAGCATCCAACCGAACAATAACACTTGCACGATCGTCATTCGTCGAGTCAGAGTACCCCCGAGTTATCGTATATCGATCTTTGATACGCCTCAATACCATCGACGATATGCGTAACCTGACGATATTCCTTTGCAACCAATTTCGAGTCGTACGAATGATGCCATCGTTCGACTGGATAATCTCCTCGACATTCAATTCAAGTTCGATCATTATCCCTCGAATCATTTACAACATCAATTTCCTCAAACCCAAATTCGTGTATTCGTTCATCCCTTTGTCTTAAGTCATCGACCAACGTATTTCTTCAATTCGCATCGTCCCTTTACTAACTCAAATCATCGAGCAACATTCAATCCAATCCTTTGTGTTATTTCAGTAACTTCAAATCAAACCTTTCATGCACGCTATCTACCTATCGTGCTAACTTTTCGTATACGATCTGTATCAATTTCCTCGATCAAGTCATCCATTCGTACACCCTATCTTTTCCTCGATTCGATTTCACCTACTCGATCATCTTTATGTTTCATACTCGTGCAATCTCAATCCCGTGCACGTTCTATGCACGTAAATTCTAGGTTGTTCGAATCAATTCGCCAAATCTTCAAGACTATAACTTGTTTAACGACACTCAATCTAAGGCATTGTATACGCGCGACGCTTGCTGATAGACTCATCGATACCCCGAATCCTCAATCGATCGATCGACATCCCTGAGGCTATCGCATACACCACTCAGGGATGAAGTCATTCAATAAATCCTCAAAACTATCATTTGATTCACAATATACTTCCTCGAATTTTTGTCCGAACGATTCCTTAAATTTTAAGCACGCTTACCTTATATCGCACCGATGATAACATCGTCGTTCGATAACACCCTTATCGATAGTCATCTCAATTTACTCAATCGAGTTCAACTCATTCTTGTTCGACACTATTCAATTTCTGCACTCGACTTTTCTAAGGTCGACGCAACTTTGGTGTATATGCCCAGCCCGACTTAGCTAACCGTGCTTACGCGAACCATCTTTTTATTTTGTCAAAAACTGTTCTCCTATGTTTTGCAAAATAGTTAGACTTATTGTATGGACATCCCATGGGACATTTTAGAGAGAGCGCAACAACGATATCAACTTTGTGGAAGCAACAATTCAGAGTTTACGGAAACAACAGAGTTAAAGAATTCAATCGATAGTCCAAGGACGTAAAGCCGTGCTCTGATACCATTATGTCACGCCCCGCTCCCGTAGGAGCGATCGTCCTCGCTATGGCGTGATGCCGCACGAGCCTAGGTTGCGATCGTACAAGGCGGGTTCCATAACGGCCGATTTCAGCGACTGCAACGGGGTCGTCACACAGAAGTCCCATGCAGAGACATTGAATAATAGCAGCAGAAATTAGAACGAAACACAAGTTATTCAAAGAAGCTCTTTATTAATATTGAAAACAACGGTTACAAAGGGCGCAAGGCCAAGATTACAAGTCTCTCAAGCTCACTCAAGCTCATATTACAAGTCACACAGCTCTCTCTCTTCTCTCAATACATGTCTTGAACCAGCGGATGCTTCGGAAGGCGACGACCATACATTATGTCCCGTATAAGTCTTGACTCCATGCGGCCACACGCTTCGAATCGTCAAGGAACTCCGTGCCTCGACGCATCCAAGCGAGCTCTGCGCCACGAGCTTCTACCTGTGCCTGCACATGAAAACTAAGTGGGTGTCAGTACTCAACTGTACTGGTGGAATGAGCTCCTCGCCCACCAATACAAAACCAACACGTTAGATTTACTTTGTGCAACATAGTCCTTTCTTATCAATTGTCCTTTTACTCTTGCCTTAGGATCAGTTTTAGGACAGACGCCTTAGCCTATTTCGTGTTTCAAGACCATCCCGTGCTTGCAACATCGACGTTACCCTATCAAGTCATGTTTGCCTTACGGCACTTAATCAGAGACGCAACTACGCGATGAGGCTCCATTTCCATGTAATCGTGCTAGGAATCCATCGTGCCGTGCCTCGCAACTCAGGGTGACTAAACCATATCGCCGCCTCACGGCCCTTGCTACTTTGATCACCAACTGACCCAATCAAGACTTGTGAATGTTATTGTCACTCAACCAACTTTGCCTTGCGGCGGTTTCCCGACTTAAACTCAAACAACTCAACCAACTTATGCAACTTATATGCCGACAACTCAAGACTCGACGCCACATCTCGTGCTGAAGAACGTCGCCTATGTTGTAGTCATTCATAAGCCCAAACATTTGTATTCTAACTGTACACACATTCAACAACTCAACTCAATCCAAAGACACACACGCGGATTGCTGCCATGCCGACTCATCTATATGATTTGGTTACTGACTCCCAGAGCCATCGTGGACTCCTCTAGCTTTTGTCAGACGGGTGCCCTTTTCAGCGCAAGGTAGCTAGCCCTGCTGCAAGTTCCCGCCTAACCCGTGCCCAGCACAACTAATTACTCGTTTCCAATCGACCGCCGCAACGGTCCCGTGGCCGCCGGGTTGTCGTGCGGGAAAATGACCCACCTTGTCGACAAGTTGTCCATGACCATGCAAGACTCGACACAAACTGACGTCTCACACAGTCATGCTATCTCTAGTGTTACCATGTCTTTCAGGACCAAGTTCCATACTTCTTAAATCTGAGACCGCCTCGACGACCTATAGTCGCGAGCATTCTTCCTTCTTCTGAAATCGCCTCGACGACCTATAGTCGGGAGAATTCTTTCCATGTTACTATATCATTTTATTCGACTCAAAATGACCATTTGATAGCCCTTTTTCTAAACTCACTTTTGAATCAACCGTGGCTCGTGTCTTAAACACTAAGTCCGTGCATCGTGCCTTAAGCCTATGCGACACCACCGCCCAAGTCATACTCTATATGACGGGCCTTGATACTGTAAGACTATGTGGATACACCCAGCCGTAGAACTCGTAGGGTCGTGCTTGCTACTACTCCTGATAGCTTAACGTAACTTGCCTAACTTACTTTTGCAACAACTTGACGAGTAAAGGCTGCGTCAAGCCTTGCATGGTGGGAACGTGCCGTGCACACGATCGACTTGAACAACCAAGTTATTTGGGGTGCCTAGACTTATGCCGCAAGACGTGCAATATAACTTAACCCGTCGGGCGAACAGAGGCTATGCTACGCCTTGGGCGATGAGATCATGCATGCCTTATGAAGCATTTGTGCGGGCGACGCCTATAAATTTGGCTAACTCTTAGCTTTGCGGCGAATACCAACTTTCCTTCTCCCAAGCCACGGAACGAAGGATCGAGTGTCATTTTCAAAGCACGCCGTGCACCAACTCAAAGCCGACCGTTGGACCTTTCCATATTCTAACTCAATTCGACCCGTCGGAATTATTCCCTTTTGCTATGTGGATTTGTCTCTTTTATTATCAAGCCTACTTGTGGAAGTTGAAAATATGAGATTTATTATGTGAAGGATAAGATGAGGCAAGTTCACCGAAACTACCCCACCTGAGCGAGCGGTCGTCTCGACCGAGCGATGTCTTCGAGCAGCCGTTGCAAGGCTAAGTCCGAACGTCGTCGGCGTTTCAATTCCTCCGATTGACTGAACGGGACGGGGCACTACACCCTAGCAGCAGAGGATGATCTTGAGCTGAAGCTCAAGAGGGGACGAGACGCTCATGGAGCCAGCAGTAGCGGAGGCCAGGCCACGAGGCCTCACATACAGATTCAGCAGCAGTATCAGCAACCGAGGGTCCCCTTTCAACAGCAGCAGTTTCAGGGCCATGCTCCTTATCAGCAGGTACAGCAGCAGCAGAGACAGCAGCAGGCCCTTAGACAGCAGCATGTTATCCTTTGTCCTTTCTATAAAAAACTAGGGCACGATTGGGGCGAATGTCGGATGAGGCTCGGCAGGTGCCTACTCTGCGGATCATCAGATCATCTGTTGAGAGAGTGTCCCAAGTCTGCAGGATGGACAGCTCAGGAAGCAGGAGCTAGGGCTCCAGTAAGCCAGCAGCAGGCTAGAGGAGGCCAGCAGGGGCGAGCTTACGCCATAACAGTTGAGGATGCTCAGGCAGTAGGAGAGCTTATTGCAGGTTTCGTTCTTCTCAATTCCATTTCCATATTTGCCTCCTTATAACTGTCTTGAAATTCGATTCCATCCGTTCCTTGTTGTTGATAAGTTTTGATCTGGTATTTTATTATGATTGAATTTTCTTTTAAGATAAGTCATATGGGTTAGGTCGCCTCAGTTATAGGATCTAAAATCTTCGATAGTCGTGTTAGCTGGCATAGTGAGGACATATAGTCTGGTTTTGGACGTATTTCTCGGGTATAGGAATTTAAGGTTTTCGCGGCCAAGCATACGACAATGCAAAAATTTTAAATACCATGATTCTAGAGTCATGTACCTTAGCCGAGGACTCTGTGATTATTGTAGCCTTGCTCACTAGCATGACGAAGATTCTGAATATCATAATTTTGGACAGACGCATATGATTGTCGAACTGTGTGGCTCTGAGACTTGATTGTTGGGGTAGTTAACCTAGAAGGAGTACTACCATCTTAATTTCGAGGACAAAATTCTTCTAAGGGGGGTAGACTTGTAACACCCAGTTTTCTAAAATAAGAGTAAGTTTAAAATTTTGTAATTATAATTATTTAATAATGATATTTAAATCATATTGTGATTTTGGTAATTTTTAATTAATTTAAAACTATTTAAAATATTGTAATGTGATTTTAATGGTTAACTAGTGTAACCCTAGAATTGCTAAGCCTAGAGACTAACCATGACCATGGGAGCCTAGTTATGTGATTAGAATATCATATTACTACTTTTTAGCCTAAGGGTATTTTGGTTATTTTTGACTTATTAATAAAAATAAATTTTGATTATTTAATTATGTGCTAATTGTTTAGTTGAGACTTGACCGAGAATCTTAGCCTAATCTAGATTAGCCTTGAGCTTAGAGTCTTGATTGGGGTAACCTAGTAATGACAAGATTATTAATATCTAGATATTTCTAGGAAAGATATTTACTCTTAGGATATTTGTGAAAAAGAAGCCTTATGACTAGTTGAACCAATAGGAAGGCTTAGAATTGGGTGGACAACTCCTAGCCACTCATCTAGAACTAAAACCTAACCCTAATTCATTTAGTGGCAGCCATCAAGTGCCCCCTTCCTATAAAGGATCCTTAAGAAAACGTTTGCCTCTTTTTACATTTACTTAGAACCCTAATAGTTCCTCCCCAAATTTCTTCTCCTAATATCCAAATCAAGTCCAAATTGGTCCTAATCAATTGCATCATCACCCTCTACCACAGTGGAAGCTAGTAGGGGCTTGCTAGCTAGGATTATGAGTGCTTTGGGCAATTAAAGTTCAAAGAAAAACACTCAACCTCACCCTTTTCATTGAGATTCACTCTCAATAGATAAATCCCATAAAACCCATATAAAATCATGTTTTCTTTTTATTGATGCATGTATATAGGTATACCCGAGCTGTAGAGCTAGTTTGGTGCTAGGTAGTGTCCATTTCGTGTCCGTATCGGACACGTATCAGCCCATATAAATCGGTGTTCGATGAAATGCCTAAACCAATGTTTTGATAACCATTTTTGAAACTAATTACATGGATTTGTAGCCCTATACATGTGTTTTCATTCCCCCATTGACTGAGCACACACTTGTGTCATTTTCGTGTCAAAAATTGACACAGACATGCAGCACGAGACAGTGTCTCGATGTCCTGCTGCCACACGTGTCGTGCTCACTGCACAGGCCATGTGGACCAACCAAAATTGGTATAAAGGTCGGGGCAGTGACTGACAAGTCATTCCCCAAGTTTTATGACTCCTCGTGTCGTGTCGGACACGAAAATTGACTCATACTGGTTTTCCACTGACACGCACGCATGTGAACACCCCGCTCTGATACGGGCTTCGTGTCCCACCAGGACACGTCGTGGTGACGTGTCAGGGACTTAAGCATGTAGCTCTATCCCTGGCGAATGTTTGGACACGAGCACGTGTCTTGGTTCGACTTGTGTCGTGTCTACGCGGATACAAACACCCTGCACGAGCATGTGCGCAGAGCCTGTGCACATGATTCCTGAACCCTATTTTCTTTGTATTGGACACTTCGTGTCCACTCTTGTGGACATGAATGACACACCCTAGACACGTATACACATATGGAACACACATAAATGCCTGATTGTGGATTTCATTGGTTTAATTTTGGTTTTCGAGTTTAGGATTCGTGTATCAGTTTATATTCCAGTGGATTTCAAAACTGACAGTTAATGTATATATACCTGTTTTCCTGAGATTGAAATGTTAATTTAAACTGAGATTGAAATGTTAAACTGAGATTTAATGTTAATTTAGTTTTTGAATTAAGGTTGTGTAAATATATATGTTAGTTGCTTGTTAATTTCATTTGGGTGAATGTTGGGTTTAAACCGAAAGCTGGAATGGTCATTTACTGAGATTTCAAGTAATAGTTAAACCTGGGTTATAACTGAGATTTCAATATTGTAACCAGAGATGGGTTGTTACCTAACAATAAACAGATTGGGGATTGAATGTGGAAAATGAAATGGGATTGGTTTCAAAATAAAAACTGAAACCATGTGAACCTGAGAACTATTTAGAAATCTGAAATGGAAACTGAGAATGGGTAAATTAGTTAAACCTGAACATTGATTTGAAATGGGTTTTGAAGTTCAAATTTTAACTAAGAATGTTAACTGTTAAGGTAGGATTAACTGAGATTCTAATGTTCAAATGATAACTGGTTTTAAGTGTGACTCAAAACTGAATTGGATTCCTGAGATTTCAAGTAAATAGGTTAACATGTATTTACTATGAAAATTCCTGAGATTCATGAACCATAGCTTAATGTTGAACCTGTGAACTTAAACTAAGATACCTTGTTTCCTTTCTAAATGTTAAAACTTGAGATTTCAGTGACGTGTTAAACTAAATTGCATATGTTTACTTTCTGAGTTTTTAAGGGTTAATTCAAACCTGAATTTGCAAATGTTATAACTGATTTAGTTTTAAATGTTAAACTGAAATGTAGATGATGATCCCTTGTTTCATTAACTTGAAAACAGTATCAATACTAACCTGTGAATGCTTGATTCATTAACCTTACTTGTATTCCATAGTCCTCACACACACACACTCTCTCTCTTAAACCCTTCTTTCTTTATATAGATGTATATATATACATAATGTGTGTGCATAGCTTCCTATATATATATGTATATTGAAGTGAAGGTAGATGTATATATATTGCTATTATGTAGTTGTGTGCCTTGTTTGCTAATGTGTTAGCTATGTGCTTGGTTTAGCTAGTAATATTAGCTATGTGTTAGATAGCTTTTGGTTTATTTAGATATTGTTTGCATAGGCCTAGACTTTGGTTAGACCTAGAATGACTAACCTAGAATAGTTTGACCTTGTTAACTAAACCTAGCTAGTTTGACTTACAGTTGACCAAACCCTAAGGTTGACTCAGTTTGACTAGATGTTGACTTGGGTTGACCTAGAGTTGACCAAGTTTGACTTTGACCTAGATTGACCAAAAAATCATGTAGATTGCATTACAAACTTCATTTACCTTATATTAAACGCATTGTGACCTGTGTTGCTCTAAATAGGACTCAGATACCTCGTTTCGGACAGTGTATTCTCACGGACATTCAGATCGCAGGCGAGTACATTCTCTGATCGTTTCATACTTGCCACGACTTATATTCTTGCTCTAGATTACTTTACTTGATGCTGACACTTGTTATCACGGATTGGTACTATATGGATCTCTTCATGGGATGTTATCCCCCTTAGCGGGCGCATCAGATACTTTATGTCGTGTATTTCATGTACATCATGTATTCCTTGCTCTTGAGTTATTCATGTACACTCATGTTCTCTCATGTGCTTTCATGTACGCTCATGTACTGTCATGTGCCCTCATATATGTTCATGTTTCCTCATGTACTTCGTGTGTAACCAAAATATCATGTTCGTAACGTAACTTGACTGGATCCTTGTGTATTGATTGTGGGTAGGGGTGAGTATAAATGGTCATGTGATTTATCCATCATGTTCACTCTGTTACTTTTCATGTGTTATCATGTACAACACAACCCTCGCGATTGGTGTCACTCATGTTCGCCCATGTAAATCATGTTCAACCCAAGCCAGTTACATGCCATATCGTACTCTAAATCACTAGTCACTTACAGTTCTTACTTATTATGTATATATTTTCAGTTATCAAATATCTCTCCTATTTTTATGTACATCTTCTTACAACGTTTCATGTATCTTACTCTATTGCTTGCTTTACATTTCCTGCCATGATATGAACTGCATGAGATGTACTATGCTTGCTCCTGTCCTGACTGGATCTGTTGAAAATATTACAGATGATACCTAGGACTTCTGCCCAACCTACTATGGAGCCCATCTAGATGACACCTGTGAGTTGGACCCACAGGAGGATCCAGCTCTAGCTGAGGACGTCATCCCTACTGCTTAGACTAGATTAGCTAGGCTTTATCTTATTTCTTATGTCATTGTATTTACTTTAGAGTTGTATTATTTTCTGGATGTTTGTGATGTTGTGTCGTTTAGACACTTAGACTTTCTCTTCTGTTTGTACCTCAGTTTGAGGATTTCATATTTATCAAATCGTGCTATTTCTATCTCTAGATTTGTGGTTGAGTTGTACCTTATGTGATTTGTCCTCCGTTCGAAGAGTATATCATATTGTATTTAGTTTGTGATAGTGACCTAGGACAACGTTCTACCGCCGATACTGCGGCATAGGCTGGACATACCCACTTCTCGTGCCCCTATACTGGGTGCGGGTCGTGACACGTTTTTAGTGGTGGCCCATGCAGGTCGAGTTTATGTAGTGGAATTCGAACTAGAGTATCACTACAGCCTGCGATAGGATTGAGAGATAGATTTTTAATGGAGAGGTACTCAATCACAGTTAGGAAAATTCAGCTTCAATTCATGCCATCTACACATCTTACTGATTTGCCTTCTTTGAAATAAACTGTCCTCCTTTGATTATATCGATTCCTACTCAGTATTGACTTTCTTGTTCGATCTGTCTGCAGGATGGTGGAGACACGATCACATCGCTCTGGTACAGCAGCCGCTGGAGGGGGGTCTGCCACCTCTCGTTCAGTGCAGCAGGATTCTGGAACAGTAGCACCTTCTATTCATGATCAGACAGGAACGACTGTAGCCATTGCGAGTATGCCTCCACCTGTTCGGAGGATAACCCCGGTGATTCCAGAGATGCTCCAGCAGCAGCAGCCGCCTTCAGGATCTTTTGACGCAGTCCAGCTCTTCACTTTCTTCCAGCAGTTCGTGGAGGCCCAGCAGGCCCAGCAACAGCGTCAGACGACGGAGTTCAGTCGGGGCATCGATCTGGCCCTGACGACAGTTAAGAGAGTTACAACTCAGCATCTGGCAGGTCAGCAGCAACATCAACCGAAGGAGAAGGGCATACAAGACTTCCAAAAGATGCACCCGTGGGACTTCAGGGGTACAGAGGGCATTATGTACGCTGATGAGTGGATTGAGCATATGGAGGAGATTTTCAGACTGGCAGAGATTCTAGCGAGGCAACAAATCGAGGCGGCGGCCATTATAATACAGGATTTGGCCCACACATGGTACCAGACTGACCCGACGGATGGTACGGATGGACAGACTTGGACAGCCTTCAAGAAGCTATTTAAGGAGAAGTTTTTTCCAGACGCAGTGCTTGGTGCCCTCGAGACTCAGTTCAAGGCTTTAGTACAGGGCAGTCAGTCTGTCGAGGAGTATGCTGTGGAGTTCTACCGTCTGGACAGGTTTGTCGAGGGGTTATCCGAGGTGACGAAGGCCCGAAGGTTCTGAAAGGGACTGGTCAATGAGGTAAAGTCCTATACCAAGAGCTCCCGCGGTGCCACTTTTGAGGAGATCATGGTGGGCGCCCTAACAGCAGAGGATGATCTTGAGCTGAAGCTCAAGAGGGGACGAGACGCTCATGGAGCCAGCAGTAGCGGAGGCTAGGCCAAGATGCCTCACATACAGATTCAGCAGCAGTATCAGCATTCGAGGGTCCCCTTTCAGCAGTAGCAGTTTCAGGGCCATGCTCCTTATCAGCAGGTACAGCAGCAGCAGAGACAGCAGCAGGCCCCTAGACAGCAGCATATTATCCTTTGTCCTTTCTGTAAGAAACTAGGGCACGATTGGGGTGAATGTCGGATGAGGCTCGGCAGGTGCCTACTCTGCGGATCATCAGATCATCAGTTGAGAGAGTGTCCCAAGTCTGCAGGATGGATAGCTCAGGGAGCAGGAGCCAGGGCTCCAGTAGGCCAACAGCAGGCTAGAGGAGGCTAGCAGGGGTGAGCTTACGCCATGAATGTTGAGGATGCTCAGGAAGTAGGAGAGCTTATTGCAGGTTCCGTTCTTCTCAATTCCATTTCCGTATTTGCCCCCTTATAACTGTCTTGAGATTCAATTCCATCCGTTCCTTGTTGTTGATAAGTTTTGATCTGGTGTTTCATTATGATTGAATTTTTTTGAGATAAGTCGTATGGGCTAGGTCGCCTCAGTTATAGGATCTAAAATCTTTGATAGTCGTGTTAGCTGGCATAGTGAGGACATATAGTCTGGTTTTGGACATATTACTCGGGTATAGGAATTTAAGGTTTTTGCGGCCAAGCATGCGGCAATGCGAAAATTTTAAATACCATGATTCTAGAGGTATGTACCTTAGTCGAAGACTCTGTGATTATCGTAGCCTTGCTCACTAGCATGACGAAGATTCTGAGTATCATAATTTTGGACAGACGCATATGATTGTCGAACTGTGTGGTTCTGAGACTTGATTGTTGGGGTAGTTGACCTAGAAGGAGTACTACCATCATAATTTCGAGGACAAAATTCTTCTAAGGGGGGTAGACTTGTAACACCCAATTTTCTAAAATGAGGGTAATTTTAAAATTTTGTAATTATAACCATTTAATAATGATATTTAAATCATATTGTGATTTTGGTGATTTTTAATTAATTTAAAACTATTTAAAATATTGGAATGTGATTTTGATGATTAACTAGTGTAACCCTAGAATTGCTAAGTCTTGAGACTAACCATGACCATGGGAGCCTAGTTATGTGATTAGAATGTCATATTACTACTTTTTAGCCTAAGGGTATTTTGGTCATTTTTGACTTATTAATGAAAATAAATTTTGATTAATTAAATATGTGCTAATTGTTTAGTTGAGACTTGACCTAGAATCTTAGCCTAATCTAGATTAGCCTTGAGCTTAGAGTCTTGATTAGGGTAACCTAGTAATGACAAGATTATTAATATTTAGATATTTCTAGGTATGATATTTACTCTTAGGATATTTGTGAAAAAGAAGCCTTATGACTAGTTGAACCAATAGAAAGGCTTAGAATTGGATGGACAACTCCTAGCCACTCATCTAGACCTAAAACCTAATCCTAATTCATTTAGTTGCAGCCATCAAGTGCCCCCTTCCTATAAAGGATCCTTAAGAAAGCCTTTGCCTCTTTTTACATTTACTTAGAACCCTAATAGTTCCTCCGCAAATTTCTTTCCCTAATATCCAAATCAAGTCCAAATTGGTCCTAATCAATTGCATCATCACCCTCTACCATAGTGGAAGCTAGTAGGGGCTTGCTAGCTAGGATTGGGAGTGCTTTGGGCAATTGAAGTTCAAAGGAAAACACTCAACCTCACCCTTTTCATTGAGATTCACTCTCAATAGGTAAATCCCATAAAACCCATATAAAATCATGTTTTCTTTTCATTGATGCATGCATATAGGTATACCCTAGCTGTAGAGTTAGTTTGGTTCTAGGTAGTGTCCATTTCGTGTCTGTATCGGACACGTATCAGCCCATATAAACCGGTGTTCGATGAAATGCCTAAACCAATATTTTGATAACCATTTTTGAAACTAATTACATGGATTTGTAGCCCTATACATGTGTTTCCATTCCCCCATTGACTGAGCACACACTTATGTTATTTTTGGGTCAAAAATTGACACGGACATGCAGCACGAGACAGTGTCTCAATGTCCTGCTGCCACACGTGTCGTGCTCACTGCACATGCCATGTGGACCTACCAAAATTGGTGTAGAGGTCAAGGCAGTGACTGACAAGTCACTCCCCAACTTTTACGACTCCTCGTATCGTGTCGGACACGAAAATCGACTGACACTGGTTTTCTACTGACATGCGCGCATGTGAACACCCCGTTCTAATACGGGCTTCGTGTCCCACCAGGACACGTCATGGTGATGTGTCAGGGACTCGAACATGTAGCTCTATTCCTGGCAAATGTCTGGACACGAGCACGTGTCTTGGTTCGACTTGTATCGTGTCAACGAGGACACGAACACCCTGCACGAGCCTGTGCGCAGAGCCTGTGCACATGATTCCTGAACCCTATTTTCTTTGTATTGGACACTTCGTGTCCACTCTTGTGGACACGAATGACACACCCTAGACACGTATACACATGGGGAATACACATAAATGCCTGATTGTGGATTTCATTGGTTTAAGTTTGGTTTTCGAGTTTAGGATTCGTGTATCAGTTTATATTCCAGTGGGTTTCAAAACTGACAGTTAATTTATATATACCTATTTTCCTGAGATTGAACTATTAATTTAAACTGAGATTGAAATGTTAAACTGAGATTTAATGTTAATTTAGTTTTGGAATTAAGGTTGTGTAAATATATATGTTAGTTGCTTGTTAATTTCATTTGGGTGAATGTTGGGTTTAAACCGAAAACTGGAATAGTCATTTACTGAGATTTCAAGTAATAGTTAAACCTGGGTTTATAACTGAGATTTCAATATTGTAACCAGAGATGGGTTGTTACCTAACAGTAAACAGATTGGGGATTGAATGTGGAAACTGAAATGGGATTGGTTTCGAAATGAAAACTGAAACCATGTGAACCTGAGAACTATTTAGAAATCTGAAATGAAAACTGAGAATTGGTGAATTAGTTAAACCTGAACATTGATTTGAAATGGGTTTTGAAGTTCAAATGTTAACTAAGAATGTTCAACCCAAGCCAGTTACATGCCATCTCGTACTCTAAATCACTAGTCACTTACAGTTCTTACTTATCATGTATATATTTCCAATTATCAAATATCTCTCCTATTTTTATGTAGATCTTCTTACAATGTTTTATGTATCTTACTCTATTGCTTGCTTTATATTTTCTTCCATGATATGAACTGTATGAGATGTACTGTTCTCGCTCCCGTCCTGACTGGATCTGTTGAAAATATTACAGATGATACCGAGGACTTCTGCCCAACCTACTATGGATCCCATCTAGACGACACCTCTGAGTTGGACCCACAGGAGGATCCAGCTCTAGCTGAGGACGTCATCCCTACTGCTTAGACTAGATTAGCTAGGCTTTATCTTATTTCTTATGTCATTGTATTGACTTTAGAGTTGTATTATTTTCTGGATGTTTGTGATGTTGTATCGTTTAGACACTTAGACTTTCTCTTCTGTTTGTACCTCAGTTTGAGGATTGCACATTTATCAAATCGTGCTATTTCCATCTCTAGATTTGTTATTGAGTTGTACTTTATGTAATTTGTCCTCCATTCGGAGAGTATATCATATTGTATTTAATTTATGATAGTGACCTAGGACAGTGTTCTACCGCCGAAACTACGGCGTAGGCTAGACGTACCCACTTCTCGTGCCCCTATACTTGGTGCGGGTCGTGACACTGGGTTGGCCACCGATGGAGATGGGGTACGGTGGTGAGTTTGGTGGAAGACGATGATGAATTAGTGGTGGTAGGGGTCGGCAGCATGAGGTGGAGACATGAAGGTGTCGGCCATGACACCAGGGAAATGTCGACGGGGTGGAGCAGTACACATAGCCAAAACTGGTTGGCGCAGTAGAGAAGCAAGTCGCAGCGGAGGCGGAGGATACGATGGCACTCCGGTGATGGACACAACAGAGTTAGGGTTTAGGGTCGAATTAGGGATTTGGAAAGTAGGGTTAGGGATGTGGGATTAGGTATTTGTGTCATGTTCTGCATGACACGAACACGAAAGATTTGTGGTATAGAATTGTATCCGGGGTGTCGGACATGGAAGAGATGTAATTATAATAAAATAGTAAAAAGGAAAATAGGGACACGGACATGGTGCACAACACGAAATTGCTGTAATGGTTGGCTATGAGAAATTTGTGGAATTTTGGGTTGTGGAGAAAATAGAGGAAGCCTCCCCTATATATAGGAGCGGGAAATCCTAAATAGGGAAGGACTAAATCTATGGATAAATCTTCCTATAGATTTAAATTAATCAATTAAATTGATTGAATCTAAATCCATCAATTAATTATAACAATAATTAAAAATAATATTTAAAATAGATTTTATAGTTTAAAAGATAATTGATAATAAGAAATTAATAAATTTAAAGTTATATCTTTTTTAAAACAAATCATACGTTATCAAAATATCTCTTATACGAATTCAAATACAAATATATTTTCTAACTAGAAAAATATTTTAAACTAAATAAAAATTAAAAAAATTGGGAAGTGGGTTTACAAAATATTTTCTTACTAAATGAATTAGTGATCGTTTCAGACGATGTAGCATGTGTTCACATCACCAGTACGTTAATGTACTGACCCACTACTAGCTTGCTTGTAGGTGCAAGGTGGACAAAATGAATTATCCGAAGCGATAGCCCGAGCCTCATCCTCAGGTGCCAGAAATCAGAAAAGATGCAAAAAGATAGATTTTTTGTCCAAGAGATGGCCATCTGTTGCAAGAGTTGCTTTTGTATATAAAGGAATGTAATGTATGGAACGAGATCATTATAATTCTGTATAGTTCATGAGAGCTTGTAAGCCAAGTATGACATGTATCTGAGAGACAATGTGAGATTTGTAATCCGTTACAAAGATATCAATAAAGATGATATGTTTTCGTTACCATTGTGCTCAATTCTATTTTCTGCTATATTGTTTGCTGCTGCTTCAATTTTTGCAATTATGTTCCACTACGTTATTATCTAACTTGTCTATTTTGTCAGTGTATAAGTCTTGGCCTTGTGCAATCACAACTTAGGCTTTTACAACATCGCACCCAAGTGAGGACGTATAGTTCCATAGTGATCAAAGCAAGGACGAACGATCCTGTGGGATCGTAGCATGACATAAATCTGACATGCTCTATACTTCTTGGCGTACTCACAGCATCTGCCATCATTGTGGGTCAGTAGTAGCCCATGCGTCGGAGTCGATCCTGCAACTTAGGATCGGGTTGATGAGCTCCGCAAATACCATCGTGCATTTCTCGGAGTGCTTCCTTTGCTTCTGTGTTTGATAAGCACTGAGGAGGAGTCCGTCATAAGAGCGGCGATGCAATATTCTAGTGGCTGTATCGTAATAGAACCGAAGAGAGCATATTCTAACGAAAGCAGCTTCCTTCGGGTCATCTGGAAGAATCCCGTATACTGCATAGTCTATGATTTAAAATTGCCAATCCCTGACGGCAATATTAATATCTGTCTGCAAAGAGTAGTTCATGCACATACATAAGTTGTTCTTGGGATACACCAATTCTCGGCCGATCACTGTGATAGAATGTTGGGTCCCGACGAGAGCTGTTGAGGAAGCGGCGAGGCGAGCGAAAGAGTCGGCTTCTAGATTCTGTAGCCGGGACACATGTTTAATGAAGAACCCAGTAAAAGTGGAGATTATATTGACCGTCGCCTTATGGTAGGGGAGCAGGTCTTCATATAGGACCTCGTACTGGCCTCTAACCTGATTTACTATCATCTTCGAGTCACCATAGGCCTCTAGGTAGTCAACACCCAACTGTTTAGCCAGCTGGAGTCCAATGATAAGGATGTTGTATTACGCTACATTATTGGAACATGGTTCCATAAAGTATACACGAGATAACTAGGCCCTCGGGGGTAACCAAGACCACCCCACTCCTATAATAATTTTGCCCTTAGGTCCCGTTCGTAAGACACCGTCGAAGAACGTTTGCCAGAAAGGCTCCTCTACGATTGTGTTGGATTCGAAGACTTCATCTGGAATACCATCATATAGTTTTGACATTTCGGGTACATGATGTACTGCCAGAAAGTCGACCAATGCTTGGCCTTTGACTGCCTTTTGCGGGACGAATACCATGTCGTATGGTGATAATAAGATTGCCCATGTGGCTAGCCGTGCATTTAGCGCTCTCTGCTTAGTCATGAGTACTCTGAGGGGATTGACCTGAAAGATGACGTGGATCGTTTGTCCCGCTATATTGTGGTGGGTTTTCTGTATGGCAAACACCGATGCCAAGCATTCATTTCCGATGGAGTTGTACCGGTGCTTGACGCCGATCAAAGTTCTACTAAGGTATTAGACGTCCTGTTCATTGTTGGCCCATTGGTTAATGATCACACCTGATTTTGATAATCAACATCAACTTTGGTCGATACGCAAAATATACATACTGCTACAGGATTACAGGTTTCCAATAAGAAGAAGGTTTGTATCTATGTCTTACTGGTACAAAGTACAGACATCACATTGTCATCAAGAACCAATCGCATTGGAATTAAGATCAAGTTTTTCATATCTTCTTCTGTAATTTTAACTTTTATTGAGTCTAGAAAAATATGTGAGGTTGATCGGGATTGGTACTGGCTTAGGATTTTCTCAAAGTCAACAAACAAAAAAATAAGCCTACCTATTCAAATCCAAAATGTCCACACATCCAAAAGGCCCAAAACCCAATAGATTTGGTTCAAAAGTTCTGACCTAACCTAGGCAGAACTCGAAAAAAACTCAGCTCGAGTTCGGCCTGGTCAGTTTGGAATTTAATTTTGAAATCTCTCCAAATCTGCATCTAACATTCGAATACGAGATTTCTGCATCCGAACTCAGCTCGAACTAAGCCCGAATTCGGTCTACAAAAACACTATAATAATTTATTATTTAGAACATACTTTTGGAATATATAAAACCCATTTAAGAAATGTCTTTTAACAAATTACTCATATAAAGGTATTAAATATAGATCCATAATAATTTTAGAAAGTATTAGTCAACTAGAAGCCCAAAGTTTATATATATATAATTCGGTCTACAAAAACACTATAATAATTTATTATTTAGAACATACTTTTGGAATATATAAAACCCATTTAAGAAATGTCTTTTAACAAAATACTCATATAAAGGTATTAAATATAGATCCATAATAATTTTAGAAAGTATTAGTCAACTAGAAGCCCAAAGTATATATATATATATATATATATATATATATATATATATATATATATATATATATATATATATATATATATATATATATATAAGACCCTGCATATATGATTTCTATTTAAAATATTTATATAGATTTTATTAAGCCCAATATATATGAAGCTCAGTAAAAATATAAGCCTAATTGAATATCAAAAAAAATATTTATACTTATGGGCCTAAGCCCAATAGTAATCTATAAAGTCCAACATTATTAATTTAAACAAAACCAAAGATATGTGTCATGGGCTTGAAGCCCATTGGAAAACCACTACATATACAAAATCCATTTAGAAATCCTTTATATCTATATTAAAATACTTATCTCTCTATATTAAAATATAACCTAAACTAATTTATTACAAGCCCGAGATCATTCGTTGTACCAAATTATGTTTTAGTATGAAATATATATTTATATATACGATTGGCCCCTAAATTATTTAATATGCAAAATATGAAACCCAAAATGTTAAACAATTTATCAAGCCTAAAAATAACTATCTAGTAAAAGTATAAAATAACTGTTTATGGGGCCATCGAGTCCAACCTATTTCAAACTATACTAAAGCCCAAATGTAAACTCAAAACATTATTCATCATAATTTCTAAGTTTGATCAATTAAACCCATAAAATATTTCAGACGGCCTATAGCATACCAGCCCACAATATTAAGTAATATACCTATTTAATATGAGTTCATAGAGGAGGGAAGAGGAAGATTAGGAAGAGGGAGAGTGAGAAGAAGAGCTCACCTTCTGGGAGGGCTCCGGACCGTCGACGGGAAGCGGGCTCGCAGAGGAGAGGCGGAGACTCGCCACCGGCGCAAGCAGAGAGCTCGCCTCGGTGTTTGTGCGTGTGTGGCTGCCGGCACAGGTCCAGCGATGGCCGAGATGTGGAGTCGCCGGAGCTTGTGCGGCCACGCGCGCTGCGAGGTGGTGGCGCGGCTCGTGGGAAGGCTGTACCGCGCTCAGAGGAAGAGGAGCTGGAGCCACTGTGGTGCACGCGGGTCCGGCTCGACCACAGAAAGTTTGGGCGCTGGCGGCGGGGTTTCTCTGGTCGTGCAGCGCTCGAGGGCGGCCGGTGGCTCAGTCTCGCCGGTGCTTGAGGTCCGGCGCTCCGATCACGGACACCAGAGGAAGCAGCGGCTCGGATCTACGGGGCCTCCGGACAGGGCACTCGTCCGGCGCGACGTGGCTGAAGGCGCTAAGCTGGGCGCCTCCCGCGGATGGCACGGCGGCGGCGGCTTTCTGGCTGGGGAAGATGGCAGCCCTGCTAATTGGGCCTACGGCTTCGGCGACGTGGAGGGACTCACCGGCGAGATATGTAGGTGTGGGTGGTTTGGGGATTCTGGTGGCTCGTGTCTGGGTCGGACACGTGATCGATTTGTAATGTGTAATACTGGAATAAGATAGGAATGACACAGACGCACGGGTCCGAACACGACAATGGTTTTGGGTGTTGACTGGGTTGATGGTGGCGATGATGATGATGGTTTGATGAGGATGCTGTGATGTTGCTGCGTTGATGGCGGAGGTGGTGTCCGGGAATGATGGTGTTCGGGGGGTGACGATGGATTTGAGAGGGAGGCAGGGAATTGGTTGATCCTTCTATATATATATATATATTTATACGATAATTCTTGGATAAGAACATAGCGGTGATTCTGGTATATCTATATCTATTGATATACTAACAGCTATTCTCTTTGTTTAATCTTTTCCTATAATTGATCAACCAAAGATTATATTTGTCTCTATCAAAATAAATTAAAGTGGAATTTAAATCTTAATTCAATTAATAATCCTCGTATTTAAATATAATACTTGATATAATCAAAATAATTTAAGGTATATATATATTTTGTTCTTATCTAAGATCTAATAAAATAATTTCATAAATATTATTATCATTCAAAGGTGATACCCGATAATTCTAATAAAATTCAATAAACATAATTTTAATATAACTAAGTTCAATATACGTTTAAATGAAAGTCAATCTGAAATCTAATAAATTTTAATATATATAAATATTCGATATTATTGAACAATTCAAATCGCATATATGGAAATCTAAATCAGATAGTTGATTATTACTATAATTTAAATAATATCTAATACTTATCAAAGTCATCTTATAATTTCAAATCCAGTTCAAATAGCGTAAATACTTGAAATAACCTTTAATGTTATCAGTATCATTTAAACCATATATTCCTAATTATAATCGATTAGCAGATAATAATATCAATTTAAATCAACACTTAGTATTTATCAAATAATTAAAGCGTAGACTTAAATCAATAATTTTAACATATAGGTTCAATTATTTAATTAAAAAAAATAAACTAGGTCCTCCATTTAAAATATAACTTTAAAGGCATGGCAGAATTAGGGTTAGGGTTAGGGTTAGGGATTTGGGAAATTTTTTTGATGAGAATTTTATTTTGAATACAATTAAGTAAAAATAAAAGTTCAAAATCCCGGAAGAGGAGTTGCACACACTCTATTCACCCCCCTCTAGAGGTGCTCAATGATCCTATAATTGGTATCAGAGCCAAGTTATACATATACATAACCATCTAGAGTATATATATCTATAGAAGCCGTTAAATCGATATTCAACGGTGAAGGACAATCCACAAATAGACCCCCACTATTTGATAGAACAAATTACACATATTGGAAAACACGGATGAGTTTCTTTCTCAAGTCATTGGACTTCGATCTTTAGTCGATAGTAATAGATGGTTACAAGAAACCGCCTAGAACAGTGATTGATGGTGTACTTATAGACAAGTCACATGACAAATACACGGAGCATGAAAAGACACAAGCTAGTCTAGATGCACGAGCCATCAATGCACTATTATGTGCAATTGACAAAATCGAGTTTAACCGTGTATCAACCTGTACGACGTCTAAGAAAATTTGGAGACTTCTTGAGGTAACTCATAAAGGAACTTTCCAAGTAAAGGAATCTAAAAACAATATACTAACACAGGAATAAAAATCTTTCAAGATGAAACCTGGTGAGTCAATTACACAGATGATTACTCATTTTCTTGATATTACTAATCCTTTACAATCTCTTGGTAAGGATTACAGTAATCACGAGAAGATCAGAAAGGTTCTGCGGGCTCTAACCAAGAATTAGAACCCGAAGGCTACCACGATCATAGAAGGAAACGACCTCACCACGATGACTTTGGAGACACTGATGGGCAAGCTCATAACCTATGAGCTGGACTTGCAAGAATTTGAAGAAGCAACTCCCAAAGAAAAATCAATTGCCTTCAAAGCACAAGCCAGAAGAGTCTCATACAATGACTCTTACGAAGAAGATTCTGATGGTGATGAATATGCCCTGCTGTTCAAAAACTTCAGAAAGTTCTTAAAGTTTGAGAGATCAAACCGAAAGAAGAAAGATATCTATAAAAGCAAAGAAGAAAAAATAATTTGCTTCAGATGTAAGAAGTTAAGGTACATAAAGAAGGAATGTCCACTGTCAAAGAAGAGCAGTCCATATAACCGATCAAGATCAAGCAAAAAAGCTACAATAGGTCGAAAGTATGCTAACACCAGCATCTGGCACGAAAGTGAGGCTAGTGAATCAGAGGAGGAGGACAAACCCAGCAGTGTCACGACCCGCTCCCAATTTTGGGATACGAGTTCGTGGCCAAGTCCAGCCTACGCCGCAGCATCGGCGGTAGTACGCTGTCTATGATAACAATGGTCCACAATAAGCACAACACGCACATATATCATTCACAACTAAGCCAGCAAAAATCACTAAAATATCCAATAGTCTCAATATTATAAATATGAAAAATCCACTACAACTCAGAAAGTCTCGGGAACAAACCCGGATAACAGAAAATAAAATAGACAACTAACTCCATAACTATAACTACTAACTAATGCGAATCCATAAGGAAGAAAATATGCTAATTCGTATCAGTGCTGGAACCGGGTACGCTAGTGACGTCAGGGTCGCCAACATACTCATCATAGACCTCGGGGCAAATCTCTTCGTCGAAAGCTGAAAAATAGTTATCCAGTCAGGATTGGAGCAAGATCACCATAACACTACATTACACAATATAGTATACAAGCATGAAGGAAAGATAAAAGAAATTTAACTGAAGATAAGTATAGGCATGACATTGTATGATAAGAAAGTACCTTTGAGACGTGATAACAATATGAAGGTAGACTTTGACATACCACTAAGACATGATGACAATAAGAAGGTAGACTTGACGAAAGAAGAACAATAGACGACAGGGCAACAATAATTAAGTCACGTGTACTGTGTGTTTTAGAATACCAACTTTCAGCATGTAGACGGCTTGGGATATCCGTTAGTCATACGTGTGGTGCATGACTGATATTATGTAATTAATGTATAGGGGGTCTGTATTCAATTTGTTGACCACATGCTTACTTGTTGTATTTTCCCGCCCGACTCACTCACAATACATGTCCACTACGATAAACATTAGCAATACGATAAACTGTAATCAATAGAAAACAATGAGTAAGGCATGAACATGTATGTATATCCAACCGATTCTAACTCTCGTGCACAATAGTAATCATGAACAATGACAATCATGAACCATAAGGGAGTAATAGTGAAAAGACGACACGAAGATACATGCAGTATAAAATAAAGGAAACATAGGTCATAGTGATACTTGCCTGCTTCGATAGATGATAAAGTCACAAGTCAAGACGTCGTAGCCCGATCTACCCCGACACAAAAATAATCGCAAGTTAGATCAACGATTCCCACTCTAAAAATCCTAGAAAGTGGCTAATGGGTTAAATCAATTAATACTATTCTAATCCTGAAATAAATTGTCTAAAATCCTATTTTAACCTATTTAATTCTAAAATAACAATCTACACACAAATATTTGGTCAAAGAAAATCACGGTTCCAAATTTGGGACTCGTGGCACGCAAATCGAGACATACTATTGACTAACTAGTCAAACATTATGAATTCAAAGTTTGAGTGTGCAACATGATATATTTTAGCGTCATGAGTGCACTGGAATGGACCGTGCCGCAAAATCATGATTTGGTTAAAAGTTATCGCCATTATGGCTAACTATGACCAAATCGATGAACCGTTGACCAAATCTGAATTCTATGAAAAAAATAAAATACTAGATGAAACTCTAAATTTCTGAAAAAATTATATGTTGTAGAGCTCGGTGTCAGCTTTCCAAAACTTCAAACGGATCGCAAAACGGAGTTCGAGATAGCTCGAAATCTCGAAAACCGTGCGACGTGTTGATTTTTGGACAACCGACACTCAAATAATTATTCAGAAATTCGAGATCAAAATACCAGAAAATAAATTATATATTCAGAAACCTAACCTCAATACGCTTTTAACAAAAAAATCGGCGCGCCAAAAGGATGTCTAGATCAACGGCAATCGCTTCGCGAAGTCGAAGATCCCAATCAAACTCTCCCACTAAAGCTGCTGAATATAAAATAGGGTTTCGGAATAACCTAAATATACTAATATATATACATATATATATATATATATATATATATATATATATATATATATATATATATATATATATATATATATATATATAGGAATTAAGAGTCGGTGGAACGGCTTGAGGCGGCTGGGCGGGGACACGTGGCAGCATCTGCTGCCTCCCGCCCAGATCCAACGGATCAGGTTGGAAGCGGCTTGGGGGTGAGCCAGCTCAGCGCTGAGCTCGGCTCCTAAATAAAGAAACCCACGTGGCTCCACCCATAGGCTGACGGGTGGGCCTGCCCCTCCCCGCTTCAGCGGCTGAAGGGTGGGCCCCCCTGCGGCTGACTGTATAATTGTTTGGAAAAATAGGTTTTTAATTACAGAAAAATAAATAAAAATAAGAAAAAAATCCTAAAAATTCCAAATAAATCCCAAAAAATTCCTAAAAATTCCTAGAAAATTCTAGAAAATATTTTAGGGGTTCTAGAGCCCAAATAAATTATTTGACCTCAAAAATACTCTCGGATGCCTTCACAACAATTCCTAGAAGCTTAAGAAAATAATAAAACCATATATAAAAATTATCTAAAAATCTCCTAAAAATCCAAGAAATTCTAAAATAATAAAATAATACCCTAGAGGCTGCCTGGGGACCCTGGGGACCACATATGTCCTAGTTTTACTATACTTAAGCTATAGGCTTAGGTACACACCCTTGTGATCCCAAATCAAATCTCTATTTACCTACGATTCAAACCATTATATAAATGATAATAATAAACAAAATAAAAAAAATGCTCTCTAAAATAAATAAATAATTTTCAGGAGACAAGTGCTACAAACTATCCCCCTTAAAAAAATTTTGTCCTCAAAAATCAAAACATCACAAATAGCATAGTATAATACCTAACTCTTACAAGCAATAATTTCTTAAGCTAAGTCACGGAGAGATAATGGCTAGGAACAAACTACAACTCACTAAGCTTGCATAACAACTAAAACTAAAGAAGGCTCTACGAACTCGATACTCTCTGCTGTCGATCCCTCGGGTTCGGGAGTAGCATATGGGTTAGCTACCCTTTTCCCCTTACGGATCGCACTGCGCCTTGTCTCAACCATTGCAAACTAAAAGGAAAGAAAGGATATGGTTAGCACGGTAGATGCAAACATATCGAAGAAATTATGGACGGAATCAAGCAAGATGCAAAATAGGAGACAATAAGATCCTAAGATAAAATAGACTCATAAGGTTGGAAGTCCTATTTTGTGGATGATACAACCTCCTAACTTCAACTCTATTCGCAGGCTCGCAGTAGTACAACTAACTTAAGCACTACCACGAGTTCACAGTCTTTTGCGAAATTGGACCTGCATGGGCCACCATAAAAACTTGTCACGACCCGCTCCCAATTTTGGGATACGAGTTCGTAGCCAAGTCAGCCTACGCCGCAGCATCGGCGGTAGTACGCTATCTATGATAACAATGGTCCACAACAAACACAACACACATATATATCATCCACAACTAAGCCAGCAAAAATCACTAAAATATCCAATAGTCTCAATATTATAAATATAAAAAATCCACTACAACCTAGAAAGTCTCGGGAACAAACTCGGATAACAGAAAATAAAATAGACAACTAACTCCATAACTATAACTACTAACTAATGCGAATCCATAAGGAAGAAAATATGCTAATTCGCATCAGTACTGGAACCGGGTACGCTAGTGACGTCAGGGTCGCCAACATACTCATCGTAGACCTCGGGGCAAATCTCTTCGTCTAAAGCTGAAAAATAGTTATCTAGTCAGGATTGGAGCAAGATCACCATAACACTACATTACACAATATAGTATACAAGCATGAAGGAAAGATAAAAGGAATTTAACTAAAGATAAGTATAGGCATGACATTGTATGATAAGAAAGTACCTTTGAGACGTGATAACAATATGAAGGTAGACTTTGACATACCACTAAGACATGATGACAATAAGAAGGTAGACTTGACGAAAGAAGAACAATAGACGACAGGGCAACAATAATTAAGTCACGTGTACTGTGTGTTTTAGAATACCAACTTTCAGCATGTAGACGGCTTGGGATATCCGTCAGTCGTACGTGTGGTACATGACTAATATTATGCAATCAATGTATAGGGGGTCTGTATTCAATTCGTTGACCACATGCTTACTTGTTGTATTTCCCCGCCCGACTCACTCACAATACATGCCCACTACGATAAACATTAGCAATACGATAAACTGTAATCAATAGAAAACAATGAGTAAGGCATGAACATGTATGTATATCCAACCGATTCTAACTCTCGTGCACAATAGTAATCATAAAGAATGACAATCATGAACCATAAGGGAGTAATAGTGAAAAGACGACACGAAGATACATGCAGTATAAAATAAAGGAAACATAGGTCATAGTGATACTTGCCTGCTTCGATAGATGATAAAGTCATAAGTCAAGACGTCGTAGCCCGATCTACCCCGACACAAAAATAATCGCAAGTTAGATCAACGATTCCCACTCTAAAAATCCTAGAAAGTGGCTAACGGGTTAAATCAATTAATACTATTCTAATCCTAGAATAAATCATCTAAAATCCTATTTTAACCTATTTAATTTTGAAATAACAATCTACACACAAATATTTGGTCAAAGAAATTCACGGTTCCAAATTTGGGACTCGTGGCACGCAAACCGAGACATACTGTTGACTAACTAGTCAAACATTATGAATTCAAAGTTTGAGTGTGCAACATGATAGATTTCAGCGTCATGAGTGCACTGGAATTGACCGTGCCGCAAAATCATGATTTGGTCAAAAGTTATCGCCATTATGGCTAACTATGACCAAATCGATGAACCGTTGACCAAATCTGAATTCTATGAATAAAATAAAATATTAGATGAAACTCTGAATTTTTGGAAAATTATATGTTGTAGAGCTCGGTGTCAGCTTTCCAAAACTTCAAACAGATTGCAAAACGGAGTTCGAGATCGCTCGAAATCTCGAAAACCGTGCGACATGTTGATTTTTGGACAACCGACACTCAAATAATTATTCAGAAATTCGAGATCAAAATACCAGAAAATAAATTATATATTCAGAAACCTATCCTCAATACGCTTCTAAAAAAAAAAACAGCGCGCCAAAAGGATGTCTAGATCAACGGCAATCGCTCCGCGAAGTCGAAGATCCCAATCAAACTCTCCCACTAATTAAAGCTGCTGAATATAAAATAGGGTTTCGGAATAACCTAAATATACTAATATATATATATATGAATTAAGAGTCGGTGGAACGGCTTGAGGTGGCTGGGCTGGGACACGTGGCAGCATCTGCTGCCTCCCGATCAGATCCAACGGATCAGGTTGGAAGCGGCTTGGGGGTGAGCCAGCTCAGCGCTGAGCTCGGCTCATAAATAAAGAAACCCACGTGGCTCCACCCATAGGCTGACGGGTGGGCCTGCCCCTCCCCGCTTCAGCGGCTGACGGGTGGGCCCCCCTGCGGCTGACTGTATAATTGTTTGGAAAAATAGGTTTTTAATTACAGAAAAATAAATAAAAATCAGAAAAAATCCTAAAAATTCCAAATAAATCCCAGAAAATTCCTAAAAATTCCTAGAAAATTCTAGAAAATATTTTAGGGGTTCTAGAGCCCAAATTAATTATTTGACCTCAAAAATACTCTCGGATGCCTCCACAACAATTCCTAGAAGCTTAAGAAAATAATAAAACCATATATAAAAATTATCTAAAAATCTCCTAAAAATCCAAGAAATTCTAAAATAATAAAATAATACCCTAGAGGCTGCCTGAGGACCCTGGGGACCACATATGTCCTAGTTTTACTATACTTAAGCTATAGGCTTAGGTACACACCCTTGTGATCCCAAATCAAATCTCCATTTACCTACGATTCAAACCATTATATAAATGATAATAATAATAAAAAAAATGCTCTCTAAAATAAATAAATAATTTTTGGGAGACAAGTGCTACAAGCAGTACTGTAAATGTCTGTCTAATGGCATTCGATAAGGTATCTGAAAACCCTCTGTATGATGACTTTACTTTCGATGAGTTAAAAAATGCCTTTAGCGAACTACTTGAAGAGGACAGAAATGTGTTGGACAAGTATAAGCAATCTCGTAAAGAGATTAAGGTACACACAATCGAAGTAGCTAGACTGTCTAATCTTATTGAAGATACTAAAAGGACATCTACTACCGGTAATATGGAAGAGATAGCCAAGCTTAAAGTAGACTATCATGAGGCTATCCTCACCATAGAGAAGAAAGAAAGAGACTATGTTAAAGTACAAGAACTTTATGACATAGAGAAGAAGAGACACTTAGTCGCTGAGCAAAGATTCATAGATATGACTGCTAAATATGAGAAGTCTTATGCGATCTCTAAAAAATTAGAGATTAAGTTAGACAAACAGGTCATCCTATTACACGGCCTAAGGTTAGTGCTAATATCAAGCTTACATCACAAATGACTAAACCAAAGAAAGCCTAAGCAACACGCTTCTTACATTATGCTTTCACATACAGGTTTTCAAGAAAGACGCATAAGAATGTAAACATAGAAACAAAGAGCACACTTTTAAAACTCACATGCACATATTGTGGTACACACGGGCACATATCAAAATATTGTAGAGCTAGAAAGCTTGTTGACACTAATTTACTTGCTTGGATTCCTAAGACTAATCATAATGGACCCTTGAAGAAATGGGTACCAAAGAATTCATCTTGTAGGTGGACCTTCAACCCTCTCATGCTAAAAGTAAGTATATACTCGATAGCGGATGTTTGCGGCACATGACTAGTAATGTATCTTTATTCACTACGATATCGATGAAAAAAGAAGGATATGTTTCCTTCGGCAACAATCTGAGAGGTGATATTATTGGTAACGACACTGCTGGTATGTCTCCCTATCCAAAAATAAAAAAAGTCTGTCTAGTCACAGAATTGAAACATAACCTATTGAGCATAAGTCATTTGGCAGATAATGGTTATGACATCAACTTTATGAAAGATAAATATTCTATATGTAAAATATCTACTGGGAATTCCGTATATGAAGGGATTAGTGAAGACAATATATATATTTTCTTTCTAGAACATACTAACAATGCAGGTAAGTGCCTAGTAGCCAATCAGGATGAAAGCTGGCTGGCATATGAGGCTAGGACATACAAATATGGACACTATCTCACGGCTATGCACTAAAAATCTGGTAACCCAGAAATTACATTCAAGAGAGAGATGGTATGTGCTGACTGTGAAAAGAACAAAGCAACTAGGTCATCTTTTAAATCCATCAACGCTATAAGTACTTCGAGGCCTTTGCAGTTAATTCATATAAATTTATTTGGTCATAGTAGAGTCGCAAATCTTGGCGGTAAACTCTATGCTTTTGTTATAGTCGATGATTTCTCTCAATATACTTGGGTTTTCTTTTTATCAAACAAAAGTGATGTCATTTTTGAATTTCAAGTATTTTGCAAAAAGGTACAAAACGAAAAAGGCTTCATGATTACTCGAATTCGAAGTGATCATGGTGGCAAATTCATAAATACTGATTTTAAAAAGTTTTGTGATGATATGGATACTACCACAAGTTTTTTTGTCCTAGAACTCCTCAACAGAATGGTGTTGTGGAGCGAAAGAATCCTACTCTAAGCAAAATGGCTAGAGTCATGCTGAATTATCATAATCTTCCTAAATATTTTTGGGTAGAAGATGTTAGTATAGTCTGTCATATTTTAAATTGGGTGTTACTTCGGCCAATCTCGAAGAAAATACCTTATGAATTATGGTTTGGAAGGATTCCAAACATTTTTTATTTCAAGGTTTTTGGTTGTCGCTGTTTTATCCTGAACACCAATGATAACTTGGGTAAGTTCGACTCGAAGGCAAATGAAGGAATATTTATCGGGTATGCTGCCAAGAGTAAGGGATATAAATTTTTTAATAAAAGATCTATGATTGTTGAAGAGTCCATTAACGTCACTTTTGATGAGGTCAATAGTCAGAGATCTAGTGACAGTGACGATGAGGATGTATAAAATAAATCCAAAGCACCTGAAGATACTGCTACCAATGAAAGTTATCTAGAGAGTCTACCGAAGAGAATAAAATTTATGCAGACCATCCAGAGTCACCGGTAATAGGTGATTATCTAAAGGCGTAGGTACACGCTTTTCTACTAGAGATATAGTATCAAATATAGCTTTCATTTCTCAAGTAGAACCTAAGACAGTAGCATAAACTTTTTTTGATGAGTTTTGGATTGATGCCGTGCAAGAGGAACTTAATCAATTTGAGAGAAACCAAGTTTGGCAACTTGTTCCTAAACCTATTGGTCAGTCGATAATTGGTACCAAATGGGTGTTCCAAAATAAACTAAGTGAGCATGGACAAGTTTTACACAACAAAGCACGTTTAGTGGCACAAGGTTATAATCAAGAAGAAGAAATTGATTATGACGAGATATATGCTCCTATTGCTAGACTAGAATCCATTCGTATGTTTTGTACATTTGCATGTTTTCATAATTTTAACTTTTTCAAATGGACGTAAAAAGTGCATTTTTGAACGAATTTTGAAGGAATAAGTTTTTGTGAAATAGTTCCCTGGTTTTGAAGATTTTTAAAAACCCGATCATGTCTTCAAGCTTAGAAAAGCACTTTATGGATCAAACAAGCACCACGTGCTTGGTATGAATGCCTAAGTGCTTTCCTACTTGAAAATGGTTTTTCAAAAGGAAGAGTTGACACAACCTTTTTTTATCAAATCTTCAGTTGACAGTATTTTACTTGTGCAAATTTACGTAGATGATATTATTTTCGGTTCTACTAACGAGAAACTCTTTCAGGATTTTGCTAAGTGTATGCAGAGTTAGTTTGAAATAAGCATGATGGGAGAGCTCAACTACTTCCTAGGACTCCAGATCAAACAACACTCGCAGGAAACATTCATCAATCAAGTCAAGTACACGAAGGATTTACTATAGAAGTATGACTTCGATAATGTAAAACCTATCGGTACGCCAATGGCTACATCAATACGACTTGACATTGATGAAAGTGGAAAACTAGTCGACCAGCGTAAGTATCAAGGTATGATTGGTGGTTTACTTTAATTAACTGCTAGTCATCCTGATATAATGTTTAACGTCTGTATTTGTGCAAGATATCAAGCTAATCCTAAGGAATCACACATACGTGTCGTTAAGCGTATCTTCCGATACCTTAAAGGAACTCCTACATTCGGCTTATAGTATCCTAAAACCATATCTTTTGACCTAATCGGTCATTCAGATGCTGATTTTGCTGGATGCAAATAGACCGTAAAAGTACCAGCGATATATGTCATTTCCTAGAAAAAGCTTTAGTCTCTTGGTTTAGCAAGAAGTAAAACTCTGTAATGCTATCAACAACTGAGGCCGAGTATTTGTTGTGCTCATATTTTGTGGATGAAGCAAACCTTAGAAGACTATAATCTGTACTACACAAAGATGCTCATTTACTGTGACAACACCAGCACTATTAACTTACTAAGAACCTAGTATGTCACTCACGCACAAAGCACATAGAAATATGTCATCCTTTTTTGCGTGATCACCAACAACACGGGAATATCTGCTTAGAATTTATTGACACAGATCATCAACTAGCAAACATTGTCACAAAACTAGTAACTAAAAATCGTTTCAATTATATGCATCGCGAGTTAGGAATACTTGAATTATCAGAGTCATAATGCGTTATGATTAATAAAAATACTTAATACTTGATATTCAGTGATTTATTAACTAAAATTATTTTGGGTACAATCCGAAAGGGCCCTTCTGTCATACATGTGTAAATAGCCTGAAGCGACACGGTATACTATTCTTCGGACTAACGGTAGCTGGGATCCGACCCCTACAACTAACTCAAAGTAATAAATGTTAATTAAATCAAAGAGTTAAAAGTTACTGATTTATTTTTATCATTTATAACACATAAATAACCTAAAATTTGAGTAGCCAAACTCGTACAGAACTTAGACCGAGTTTGGACCGAACTCTACGGGGACATTTTTTTTTTAAACAATAGCATTCCAGCACCCCCTTTCCCTCTTCTATTCATCTTCTTCCCAACATAACAGCCGTCCCGAGCTTCCAAAACCTTAACCCTTATTTTTTGGGAAACCTATCTCTAAGCCTCCAAATCCTATTTTTTTGGATCTGACGACTTTAGGAAGGCATTCTCTACCAATTTCCCATCTCCATTGAGGTATCTCTATCTATTTTCCTCCTATTTCAATTTCATGGCTCCTAAACTTTTTAAGAGGAAGAAAAGAGATACTGCTTTGTCCTCCACATCGGAGTACGAACCAGTTAATGTGTTCAGACCCGTTCGTCCCGACAACGAAGAGGACTATAAGCCTAACTTATTTGTATCATCTAAGAGATCAAGCGCTTGGTTCGACAAATTTTGATACCAGGAAATTTGCTCGAAAAAGTCTATCAATTTTACTTTTCTCTCAGAATATACTGAAACCTTTGTAAACTTACGGCTCCGAGACTCTTTAGAGACTTCGAGTCAAATCTTTGAAAATGTTGTCAGTATGTTCTATTGCAACTTGCAAGAAGCAGAAGGTAGTATTTATTCCTATGTCAGTGGCAAGGAATTTGAATTCAACTCGACAGACTTGAACGGATATTTCTATATTCCTCACGACGGTCACGCTCTAGTCGATATCAACAAAGTTCAATTTCCTGCTGACATGACATTTGAGTCGTTTAAGGCAGCGATGTGTCATCTGAGTTCGGTTCCCCGGACAAGGTTGTTCGTACGTCACCTGAACCAGCATTTCTATAAACTCCATCATATTATTTATTCTTCTTTGCTGCCTAAGACGGGATCCACTGATGAGATCACCTTCTTAGAGTTATCTTCTAAATACCACATCCACTTTGGAGTCACATTTTCTGTTCCCACGACCATGATTTCTGGTATGGTCAGTTGTCGGAGGGCATGCCACAACCTCCTTTACCCTATGCATTTGGCGGTGATCTTCCAGAAATTTGACATTGATTTAGACATTTATCCTGTCTCTGGATCGCCTTCTGAGCTGTTTAGATCTAGGAAGTACCCTCAGCCCTCACCTCCACCTCTACCTGATCCAGCCATAGCTCCAGCAGATGCTCAAGCCCCTGTAGCACCAGGCCATCACTTCAACGAGCTCTATCAGAGGTTCGATGTGTTTGTCACTCTTCAAGGACAACAACATCAGACCTTTCTGACTTGATTTACCGATGCTGAGTTCCGCCATATTTCTCAGGCTCAGGACTTGAGAAATTCCATGGCTGATATTTAGTGGACATTAGCACGTCATCCCTCTGCCCTAGATCCTATCCTCCGTCATCCTAGTTTCGACGACCCGAGATTCGAGGATCATCCCACTTTCGGATTCTTCGATACGACGACAGCTTATCTTGATCCCCAGCCTCCTACTGATGCCCCGGGTGATAATGCTGATGCTTGATTCAATTTTTGGATTAGTATTTTGTGGACACGTTTGGTAGATGATGATCTTTTGTAGTAACATTTTTTCTTAGTTTGGACTATTTTATTTTGTAGCACTGCTTATGCAATTTGGACTTAATTATTTCAGCTGTAGTTGGTTTCATCTATTTTCTCATGCTTTGATACTGCTACTGCTGATGTCATTTCCCTTGAGATGTTGACTTGTTAAATTCATATTTTTTGGATATTACTCTACCTTTTCTTTGTTATTGTTGGCTTCACAAATTACGGGGGAGCTATATTTTGAGTACATGACAAAGGGGGAGAAAGAGCATATACCAAAATTTCTTGATTAAGAACAAGTTGTATATATTTCAAAGTTATATATTATTTTGTTATATTTTGGTATATACTCAAAGTTTGTCAATTATCAAAATGGGGAAGATTGTTGGCCCATTGGTTAATGATCACACCTGATTTTGATAATCAACGTCAACTTTTGTCAATACGTAAAATATATATACTGCTATAGGATTACATGTTTCCAATAAGAAGAACGTCTGCATCTATTTCTTACTGCTATAAAGTACAGACATCACATCGTCATCAAGAACCAATCGCGCTGGAATCAAGATCAAGTTTTTCATATTTTCTTCTATAATTTTAACTTTTATTGAGTCTAGAAAAATATGTGAGGTTGATCGGGATTGGTACGGGCTTAGGTTTTTGTCACGACTCACACTCGTATATTCGGACATAAGTAAGTGGGCCACGCCTAGCCTACGCCGCAGTATCGACGGTAGAATGCTGTCAAGTACCCAATAAATATATACAATATTTATGATCCATAATAATATTCAAGTACTCAAATCACATACATCTAAGGAAGATATGAGATAGAAAACATAGCAGTAACACTGAATCAACCAGAGGCTACAAATGATCATATATGAAAAGAATGTATCAGAGACAAATTCGATAACAAAAACACAAATCTATATAAGGAATAATGACCTAGAGCTTCCAGATCAAGTCAACTCACGATCAGTGGAACATCGAGATCTATTTCAGCTAGCATCGTCATATAGTCTAAAAAAGTGGGGCATAAAAACTCCTAAAAATATAGTTATCCAGTCAGGATTGGAGCGAAGTACATAAACTAATAGCAGTTCCAATTAATTGACAAAAACTATAAAGCAGTAATGAAGAAGATGCTATATACGATGAGAAAACATAACTGATGCAATAAAGGTAATGAAAAAGACAGTCAATGTAATCAATTGGATGTAATCAGTGCGAGCGAGGAATGTAAGTAGAACTACAATATCAGGGATATAGCAATATAACTGGTGAACTGAATATGGAAACTATAATATATATTATGTTTTGAAATACCAAATAGATATGTGATCGGCTTGGAAGATTCAATGATTTACACTAAAGAAAGCTAGCTCAACCATACGTGAAGTGTATGATTAGCTAGTAGCTGATGATTTACACTACTTGCCGATAGTTCTTGATCACATACCTAACTAGTATTTCTTCCGCCCCGACTGATACGATGGATCCAACCATGACCCGTTACTAGCCAATATATTCAATGTTATCCAATATTCAAGTGTTATCCAATATTATCCAATGTTATCTAATACCAACGAGAAACAGTATCTGATACCATTACGATAAGTTAAGGTAACATCTGATGACTGAAGATCCAATAACAATACCAATCCGTGTACCATCATTCCAAGAATCATAAGAATTTACTCGTCTCAATTTGTACCAATCCGTGTACCATTATTTTGAAATACTTAAATTATAGTATTAATCAAATAAAGAAAACTATCAAAGAATGTACTCGTCTCAATTTGTTGGAGCCGACGTGCGTGACACGAACGTGTCGACACAGAATAGGTACGATACTATGCTCCATAGGATAGTCCCAAAAGATGGCACATGCGGTTCCATTGAGTCCAGAATAGTCCAAATAGCCTAGTTTGGTATATAGAAGACCAGGTTTGAGAGTCACACTATTATCGAGAAGAGAAAATGAATTGATTAGTTAATGATTGTGATTGCTTAAATAAGATAAATAAGAAATTGAATAAAGAAATTAGTCAAATATAACATACTTATTAGGAAAAATATGTATAGATATTTAGAGATCATATTTATAAATTATTTACAAACTATTTAGAATCAAAATTAAGACATTTTTCATCAGACATCATAGTAGTTCCATAACAATATAATTTTAGGAAATATTATAAATCTATTTTAGAAATTATGATATATGTTGAAGACATGATAAATTATAACTCATAATAACCATTGACTATTATTAGTTAAAAGAAAAAAGGTTTTAGAAATTATAATAGATAAATGCCCAAATAAATAAGGGCCCAAATATAAGTAAAAGTCCAAAGTGGTTATATAGGCCCAAGGCCAAAACTCTATTTAAAAGACTATCAAAATATATGGCCAAAACATTAATTTAAATTTTATTGAAGCCTTAAGCCCCCAAATGTTAACAGGACCCATAATATACATGCTCAGAAAATTTAATCCATTATTATTATTGGGCCAAGCCCACAAACTGAACCAAAGATTTGTTTAAACCACCCAAATAATTTACTAAACAAATAATACTTATTAAACCGACTTTGGCGCAGAGGGGTGCATCCGCCCAAGCTCAGTCCTCTGAGCTGGGTCTCCTTCTTCCGTAAGGAGAAAGCATATAGCAAAATAAAGAAGAGGATAAGAGGAAAATATGGAGGAGAGTGAGGGAACAAAAAGGAGAGAGATAAGGAGAGAGAATATAGAGAGCCGGAGAGAAGGAGGCGGAGAGAGAGGGAACGAAAGAAGCTTACCCAGGCGGAGGAGTGGCAGCGAGATGATCACTGACGGGGATCCTGAGCGCGGAGGTGGATCAGTGGACGGTGTATCGAGGGAGGTTGTCGTAGCGCACGAAGGCGGCGTATGAGCCATATCTAGGAGTGGGAGAAGTGACGGCGTAGGGAGGGTCACCAGATCTGGGGCTCGGCCACGGCGAAGGGCGATGGTGTGCCGCAGATCTGATCGTTGGGGCTGCCACACGACAGAGAACTCAGTTAAGGGTCTCTCTCTCACTCTTTCTTGGTGGCTTTACTGGTGTGTGTGGGTGAATGTCGATGTTGCGGTGGCGGTAGTGGTGTATGGTGATGTATGTGGTGGTGGTATATGTAGTAGAGAACGGAGAGGCTGTGGTGGTAAACGGGGAGGTGGGATGGTGTTCCAGATCTGGGACGGCCAGATCTGGTGGTCGTCGATTGGTAGAATGGCAGTGGTTTGGGGAGGTCCAGGCGGAGGAGGAAGTCGAGGCTGGTGGGTGTGGTCGGATGGGACTTGATCTGGTCGCTCGGGAAGACGCAGCACCGAGAAGGCGTAGCCGTGGATGGGCGATGGTCGCGATGGTCAGATGGGGGCACGACGGTGAAGAAGAGATAGGGAGGTGAGAGGGAGAGGCAGGCGGCGGCGGCAGGCCAGGTGTCACGACCCGTACCCGCTTTCCGGGAGACAAATGCGTGTCCAAGCCAGCCTACGCCGCAGTGTCGACGGTAGAACGCTGTATAGCCACAATACTCAAAATCATAACTAATGCTCATTCAAAAAATTAAATTAATTTACAATATTCAGAAGTTTTACATTTGCAGAAAAATATAAACTCTTACAAATATTGAAATGATTACAACTCATCTATCTAACTAATCTCTAGGTTTTCATCTGCAAGTACACCCGTAACTCTCAATGCTAAGTGAAGCCACAGCTAACCTGAAAAATGTTGGTTTTCAGTCAGGAATGGAACGAGTACAATTCACTGAATACAGTTTCAATAAATGAAAATGACTATACAACAAAGGTTAGACATCAATTATATGTTTTGAAAACAAACAACAAAAAGACGTAAGAAAGACAAAAAATAAATAGCAAGTAAATAAACTAAAATACATTCCCAACTGTTAGAAGTACCTTTGATATGTGATCAGTCTGGGACACTACACCGCGAGGTCTACGAGGTCTACTTGCATGAAAAATAAACAATGTCTACGAGGTCTACTTGCAGAAAATAAACAATGTCTACGAGGTCTACTTGCAGAAAACAAACAATGTCTATGAGGTCTACTTGCATGAAAATAAACAATATCTACGGTCGGATCACACATCCTTTGTACTTTTTTTTCCCGACTCCACAGTTAATAATAGAATATAAAATCACATAACCAATGGCCAATCAATGAAATATAGTAAAAATCAATATTGAAAATAGACAATAAATTGTACTCGCCTGGGGTCCTTAGCTGGTGAAATCGATGATCTCGTTGGGTCCAGAATAGTCCAAATGGCTAGGATGGATGTGAAGGAGTCCAAAGTTGGCAAAAGAAATAGGAATACGATTAGCTACGATCAATAATATTCTAAGAGGAACTTGATTTAGAGAAAGGTAATCTCATGACAATTCATTTATATATATATATACTTTGAGAAATATTTATAATTACTTTTAGAATCCTTAATAAACATACCTAGTAATACTTGTAAGAAAAATACTCATTAGTTACTTAGTAAAAATAACATTTAGTCCATTAACTAAATACTATTAAGCCCAATAGTTAGATTAAGCTTATTATAAATTAGCGCAAAGGTATTCCTATTTAAAGTCCATAAAAACTATTAATAAAGCCCATATATTGTCCTTGTCTAAAAAGAATCCATAGTAAATTGATATTGCTAGCCCATGACCTCAAAATAATATTTATATACATGTCATAATCATACTTTTAGAAATCTATTTTAGAAAGTGTATAAGAGATTATTTGAAAACCTTTGAGAATATATTTATTATAGGCTCATATTTAATTACTTTCATAAATAAGAATTTAGAGCTTGAATATTATCGTTAATATAAGCCCACTAATTATCTACTATAAGTTGTAATCCAACAAGGCCCAAATAGCGTACTCATAACACGTTAGAAAATATCAAATGCAAGGCCCACATATTAGTCGAAAATGGTTTTTCCAAGAAAAACCTATTTTGAAAAGTATTTGCACATAAATCTCCCAAGCCCGATACTTTCGGGCTCTGGCCCAGTTAATAAGTCCCAAACCTATTAATTTAAACAAAACCTTTATGTGGGCTGACAATCCAATAATTATATTCATAATTTTTTTTATTAGCATGGGCTTAAGCCCGATCATCCAGCCCACCCAACCAAAACCTAAATATCCTCACAACAGGACAAGGAAAGGAGAGAGTGTTTAAAGACCGAGAGGAATTGGGAAAGGAGAGGAGGAGGCTCACCGTTTGAGGGAACTCCGGCGACTGGGTGCTCGGCTACAGCACCGGAGCCGGGGGCAGCCACCGAGTGGCTCGTGAAGGTCTTGGGCTCTTCTGCTAGTGGAGGCACACCACGACGGATGACCGGAGGGCTCGAAGACACGGTTTCTGGGGTCGCTCCGGCACTGGAGAGGCGCACTATCGGCCCGGCCAGAGGCATCCTCAATGGAGCTCGGCAGACGTTATTCTCCGTGGGAACCGATAGGTCGGGGCCGGCGAGGCGGCGTCGATGACCGAGGTGCTGGATTGGAGATGCGGAGGATGGCGGCGACTGGCCACGACGCAGAGGGGGACGAGGAGGTATCGGTGCTCACCCCAGGTCGGTGCTCGCTTGTTCATCGACGAGTGTAACACCCAATTTTCCAGATGAGGGTAATTTTGAAATTTTGTAATTATAATTATTATTTATTGATATTTATTTCATATTATGATTTTTGGTGATTTTTAATCATTTTTAAACTATTTAATATCATGACTTGTGATTTTCAACTACCACATTTCTAGTTTGAGGGTATTTTATCATTTTTGAATTATTTGAATTTAATATATATTATTTGGAATTATTATGAATTATTGAGATTTATTAGAATTTATATGATTTTTGGTATAATTTAATTAAGGGTTAATCTAGACTTTGACTAGTGTTGACTTTGGAGCCTAACCTAGAAGCTAACCCTAACTAAGGTGACTTGGTTTAGTGTGTAACCATAGTCTAACCTAGATCAACCCATGATTTGGTCATTTAGACTCAAGTTAGAATAGAAGGCTTTTAGTCATAAGCCATGACTTATGGTTTTGAAACCAATGATTATCAACTTAAGCCATAGAGGCCCAAAGCCCATAGCCCATTACTAGAAACCCTAACCCTAATCATCATGGCTGGCCACCTAGGGATCATCCCTCTATTTATACTCTCTTCCATTAGGTTAGCCTCTTTAGGAAATAGCAAGTTTGGAAAAAGAGGTAAATCCCATCTTTAGAAATTCATAGAAAATCCATTTTAATTTATTTTTAATCCAAACAAGTTGTATTAGATCCTAATTCATCTATACTTGCTGTTATATGAGGATTAATCCAGCTTGGGATCAATTTAGGGAAGTTTGCTAACAAGGAGGAAGATCTAGAAGGGGGCTTTTGCTTGAGGAGTTCTTCAATAGGTAATTGATACTAAAACCTATTAATTTCCAGTTTTCTTTGCATATAAGGTTAGGTTTAGGAGTCCCCTAACTGTAGGAATTAGTTTCGTGTCTTGGTGGACTTATTTCGTGTCCGTATCGGACACGTATCCAATAGGATACCTAGGTGTTTGTAGAAATACCACATAAGAATCTATTTTCGTATTTTTGAAAAGTGATTGCATGGATCTCTAGATCTAGGTATGTGTAACAATATTTGTGAAGAGTGATTTGTGTTTGTGTCGGTTTTCCTATCGATTTTGGCGCTGGACACGGAGTACGGGGGCTCGGTCGGGTGCCCTGCTGCCCGTGTCCGAGTTCTTGTCGGATACGACACGTCTCGACACCAAAATTGGTGTGAACCTTCCCTTGGTGACTGACACCAAGCCCCTAAATTTTCGTAGGATCTTATGGTGTGGGTTGGGAGTATTTTGACCCGCACTGTTCGTACATTAGCAGCACACGCGCACAGACACGCGCAACACGCAGCCTCGTGTCCGCTGTAGACACAACATGGACACCTCATAAGGTATCGAACGTGTAGCCTGACACGTGGGCTACACATGGACATGACCACGTGGCCACACGTGTCGTGTGCTGTGTCCACGACGACTCGAAACCCCTGCATGAGGGTTATGTACAATGTGTGCACACCACATGTTTGTTTTTGATTTGGACGCGTTGTGTCCTGATATTGGACACCATATTGGTTGTGAGACACGTATACATGTTGATTGTTCATTACCAACCATAAACCCAATTGTTAATTGTTATTTCAATATTTGAATGGGAATTTTCCCATTGACTAATACTGTCGAGTATCAGTGCATTTATGCACTGTTCTCCCATTCCATTTTACTGTTGAATGTTAAATATCATGTAAATTAGTTGTGGATTAATTTCTGTACAATTAGATATCATGTTTAGGTTTGTAAGGGTTCATTATTTTGTGTTGAATTGATTAATGAGAGTTCAAATTTCATTGGGATTTGTAATGTTCACTGATACACATTGAGTTTTGGCATTTGAATCAAGTTTTCCCGAAACTGAGATCCATTCAGTATTCCTAATGTTCTTCATAATCTCAGTTTCACATTCATTTTCGAATTGGCATCTTGATTTGGGTTGCATTAACTGGTATTGAAGACCACTGTTTTTCGAAATCTTGAGAACACAAACTAATACACGTTCTTCCTCTCGATTTATATTTTAATATTATTGTATCATGTAATTAATGTGATTAAGTATGGTTACATATTGATAGCAAGATAGGATTGTTAAGGAATCATTTTGAGGGCTTATTGATTTCAAATTCACTGATTTCTCAATGGACTGTTACCTTGACTGATATTTCCTGAGTTTTAATTCGTTTCTCCTGAGTTGATGGCATCCTGTTGATTCTCTAATTGTTGTTCAGTTCACTGTTATGCATTAGACTATAGGATATGAATTAAGTTTGGTGTTGGCAGTAGTTGTGGAATCGGTTTGAGTAATGGAGCTGTCAATGGGTTTGAAAACTGAAGTTTAGCCATGATTAAAACTGGATGTTAACTCACATTGAAGTGACTGGAATAAACTCATATTCATAACTGAGTTCATTCTCATTTTTTTTTTATAGTTTTGAATGAGTCTTAAATCTAATGTTTATAAGGTTATGATTTCATTGATTCAAGTTAGAATTGCTACTGATTTCCTCATCTACTGTTAAGTCAATTTGGTATGACTGAACTGTAGAAATGTTTTGGTTTATAATTGCTTTCAACTGTTAAGTTGATTAATTCCTGAGAATGAATGGAATTCCATATTGAACTGGTTCTATAAACCTGAGCTAAATACTGTCATTTGATGAACATTAGAATTTCAGCACACACACTGGAGAATGGAAACCTGAGCACACACTGAACACATGTACACTGAATTGGCATATCACAATGTCTCAAATTCCTGAGAACACACACAGGTTTTATTAGCTCACACAATCTCATATATATCCACACACACACTCTTATATATACATATTCCTGTCACTTGTACACTGTCACGTGTAAATCTGAGATTCCTATTCCTGTTATCTATTCCCTGTACACAGGACACCTTATCCTATTAAGCCCTATCTTCTACACATGTGTTCATGCCACACATACACTGAACACATGAGCAAATGCATAGCCCTTTCTATTCCTATATATATGTGTATATACATATATACATGTATATATATTATGTGAGATGTATATATAGGTATCCTATATATTATAATATGTGTGTGTATTATATTTAGATATATGTATTGATATGTTAATATATGATATGTGGGTTGGCTTGGGCATGTTATAGCCTATAGCCTAGGGCTCATGGCCTATGGGTGTGTCTGTTTGCCTAGTGAGTGTCTAGTAGACTTGTACAGTCTAGAATTGGTGTGTGCTTGATAGAATAGACTAGTTAGACTAGTATAGACTTGTTTGACTTAGGTTTGACTTAGTTGACCTAGTTTGACTTCTAGGGTTGACCAAATTTGACCAAGAGTTGACTTTGGTCTAGATTGACCTAGATTCATATAGAATGCATTGAATTGCATCTTATTATCATTTTAGAAATGTTGTGACTTGTGCTGTTCTATAGGAGACAGACACCACTCCTCGGACAGTAGATATTCTTCAGATACTCAGGATACAGGCGAGTATATTCCCTGATCATTTCATATCCTGTTAGAATTATTCTCCTGCTTTAAATTACTTTACTTGATACTGTCACGTTGGTCACACGGATTAGTACTATATGGATCCCTTCTTCAGATGTTATCCCCTTAGGGAGCATTGGATACTACATGTTCTGTGCGTTTCACTTACATTGTGTATCACTATGCTTCATGGTTCATTGATCACTTGTGACATATACTCTCATGATCACATAGTCTTCCTTGAATCACCCATTTATGGGCATTCCTAGAATCACCTATTTTTGGGCCTACCATGTATCACCCCTTGTGGGCCATTGCATGGATCATAACATAACCTAGCTGGGTCCTTGTGTATTGATTGGGGGTACGGAAGAGTAGAAGTAGACATATGAATAATACCCAAGTAGTATCTTATCTGATCACCTCCGTAGTGTCTCATCAGAATCTCATATGCCATTCACATGTTTATATTGTACTCTGACTCACTAGCCACTGTTAGTTCTCTACTTATAGTAGATATTTCTATTACAGTTCTCTCTCTGTTTACATTCTGTACTTTCTTCAGTTTCCTGTATCTTACTTTACTGCATGATTATATTTTCTAACCTGCTATGAACTGTTGAGATGTATTATGCTCGCTCCGTCCTGATTGGGCACCGTTGAATGTTTACAGAGAACGAGGATGAGGCTGGTGTTGACACCTTCTATGGGATAGCCCTAGACGATACTTGTGAGCTGGACTCTCAGGAGGACCCAGCTCTAGCTGATGACATTACCCCTACTGCCTAGACTAGTTTAGTTAGGCTTTATCTTACTTATGTTATCTTGGGACTAGTTTAGTTAGGATTTATTTCTGTCTTTGAGATCTGGATTTTATATATTGTTTCATATTTAGTAGTTGAGACCTTGTATTCTGGATGTTTGTTGAGATGTTATCTTAGACACTTAGACTCTTCTGATAATTTATATTTCATTTGAGTTCTATATCATATAGTGCTTCTTCTTTATTACTTGTGATTGGGTTTACATTCTGCTATGTCACCCCCATTCGGGGAGTATAAACTGCTTAGCATTATATTGTTAGATGTTGTGACCTAGTACAACGTTCTACCGCCGACACTGTGGCGTAGGCTGGATGTACCCACTTCTCGTGCCCTTACTCTAGGGTACGGATCATGACACGTTTTTAGTGGTGGCCCATGCAGGTCGAGTTTATGTAGTGGTATTCGAACTAGAGTATCACTACAGCCTGCAGTAGGATTAGGATATTTTTGAGGGTACTCAATCACACTAGGAAAACTCTTAATCAGATTCCTTTATTTAAATTGTTGCTTATTGACTTCCCTTGAATATAAACTGTCCCCGTTTGAACTTTTGCTTCATTCTCAAAAATTGCTTCTTGTTTTGATCTGTCTTCATGATGGTTATGAAGACACGATCTCATCGCTCCAGTCTGGAGAATACTATCGAGAGGCTGGCCACCTCTCGTCATGTTTATCAGGGCCTCGAGACCGCAGCTTCTGTTGTGCCGACTCAGGTTGGCATTTCTGCTACATTGGAGGTGCCCCTCTGTCTGTACAGAGACCTTTCTCCGTCATTCCCGATTCCTCTCAGCAGCAGCGGTTCATGCTGTATCAGCAACAGACCAGGGAAAACCAGCAGGGGCGAGCTATCGTCAGGACAGTTAAGGATACATAGACTATTGGAGATCTTACTGCGAGTTCCGTTCTTCTCTATTCCATTCCCGTAATTGTCTCTTATAACTATCTTGATATTCGATTCCATCTGCTCATTGTTGACTGATCAATTTATTCTGTTGTTCTTGTTTCATGTTTGTTTTTCTTCTGAGAAAATCATATGGGCTAGGTCACCTCAATCATGGGATCTAGAATCTTCGATAGTCGTGTTAGCTGGCATAGTGAGGACATATAGTCAGATTTTGGACGTATTTCTCGGGTGTGAGAATTTAAGGTTTTCGTCGTCGCATGCGACAATGCAAAAATTTTAAATACCATGAACCTAGAGGTATGTGCCTTAGTCGAGGACTCTGTGATTATCGTAGCCTTGATCACTAGCATGACGAAGACTCTGAACAACATGATTTTGGACAGACGCATATAACTATCATACCCTTCTGTTATATTAAAATTGTATTCCATCAAATAATTTAGGAGTAGGAATATTAGTTGTAGAGCTTATTCATATGTAGTTCTTTCATAGTGAAATGATGTGATGACTTGTAGAGTGTCTGTACCCTAGAGATGATAGTTAGTATTGGTATTAGAATAGTAACCCATGGTAGATGATTTCCCTGTTATTTATAATACCAACCAGTTTATATATAGGATGTTAGTATGCCTTACAGCCTTGATGATTGTTATTACTTTCCTTACCTTTTTCCAGTGAGACACCCATGACCAGAGCCTGTCCTTGAATATAGTGGTAGTTTCACCTAAGGCTGAGAGGTCTATATATACATATAGATTGCAGATGATATTGGCATATGTGATGGGTTGGTTGGTATCTATAGGTCATTGTTGTATAGGATTATTGACATGTTGTTAGCCTATATTGGTCCACTTCCTATTTTAGTAAGTTCTCTTTGTGTTGAGTTCAGTCATGTTGATCAACCTTTATAGGCAGTGTACAGACCCTTCACTAGATACCCTGTCCCCTTGGTTCAGACTTGTACAAGTTGTTCACTGCACTCAGCTTTCATTACCTACCATGTTGCATCATAGGTTTCACTGGACCATAGTTCAAACCCCAATTATTGACTCACCAATATAACCATCAACCCCTTACCATATTCTGCATATCTGGAGAGTTAGTATCATGCATACTAGAGGTCTGCACTCACCCCTTGGGACAGTTCACTGTTCTGTCCCAGTACACCTTACAGTATCTGACCCCTTCATTGGAGTGATAGGCATGTGGTAGGGAGTATATGTTATTAGACCTTGAGTAGAGTTGAGGTGATGAGGGTTAATATATATATAATTGTATATATATATAATGTATTTTGATTGGTACGTAGCCTGCACTCATTTGCAGTATACTGCCTATTGCATTCCCTGTACACCAGTTTGGTTCACTTCTTCAGACCATTGTCTTGCATATATTAGTTCAGCCAGATATAGAGGAGAGGCCAGGTTGATCTAGAGGCATGTTTCAGTCACTATGTTGGTTTCCTTTCACTTTGACTTTACAAGTGGACCCAAATGTCCTGTCCTTTAGCTTATAAATTTCAGTCTCCTTAGCATCATTCCCTTTTCGCCTATATTGATGATTCAGGCCATTCATCCTTAGCCTAATTTCTGAGCATTGTTTCAGTCCCTTATAAGTATAGTCTACTTTAACCCTTGGTTGATCAGTCATATATATATATATATATATATATATATATATATATATATATATAGATGATATACTTAGGATATATGTGATGGGTTGTTGTTCTTGAGCTTATGTATATGTGGTATTTGGGATTGGTGTGCTGAGCTTATAGGTATTTAGTTATGGGTGACTTGATAGGATTGGAAAGTTAAGAGCTAGCCTATTATAGAGTTTTCTTTTGCTAATCTCTATTTGCCAACACCTAGATAGCTAGCATAGGTGAAATCCTAAAAAGTTGACCAGTTGATGACCAAGTACTTGGATGTTGAGAAATTGACAATGTTTGACCTAGAAGGGGGTGCGATCATCTTAATTTCGAGGACGAAATTTTTAATAGTTGGGTAGGATTGTAACACCCAATTTTCCAGATGAGGGTAATTTTAAAATTTTATAATTATAATTATTATTTATTGATATTTATTTCATATTATAATTTTTGGTGATTTTTAATCATTTTTAAACTATTTAAAATCATGACTTGTGATTAGGGTGTTTCATTTACCACATTTCTAGTTTGAGGGTATTTTATCATTTTTGAATTATTTGAATTTAATATACATTATTTGGAATTATTATGAATTATTGAGATTTATTAGAATTAATATGATTTTTGGTATAATTTAATTAAGGGTTAATCTAGACTTTGACTAGTGTTGACTTTGGAGCCTAACCTAGAAGCTAACCCTAACTAAGGTGACTTGGTTTAGTGTGTAACCTTAGTCTAACCCAGATCAACCCATGATTTGGTCATTTAGACTCAAGTTAGAATAGAAGGCTTTTAGTCATAAGCCATGACTTATGGTTTTGAAACCAATGATTATCAACTTAAGCCATAGAGGCCCAAAGCCCATAGCCCATTACTAGAAACCCTAACCCTAATCATCATGGCTGGCCACCTAGGGATCATCCCCCTATTTATACTCTCTTCCATTAGGTTAGCCTCTTTAGGAAATAGCAAGTTTGGAAAAAGAGGTAAATCCCATCTTTAGAAATTCATAGAAAATCCATTTTAATTCCTTTTTAATCCAAACAAGTTGCATTAGATCCTAATTCATCTATACTTGCTGTTATATGAGGATTATTCCAGCTTGGGATCAATTTGGGGAAATTTGCTAACAAGAAGGAAGATCTAGAAGGGGGCTTTTGCTTGAGGAGTTCTTCAATAGGTAATTGATACTAAAACCTATTAATTTCCAGTTTTCTTTGCATATAAGGTTAGGTTTAGGAGTCCCCTAACTGTAGGAATTAGTTTCGTGTCTTGGTGGACTCATTTCGTGTCCGTATCGGACACGTATCCAATAGGATACCTAGGTGTTTGTAGAAATGCCACATAGGAATCTATTTTCGTATTTTTGAAAAGTGATTGCATGGATCTCTAGATCTAGGTATGTGTAACAAAATTTGTGAAGACTGATTTGCGTTTGTTTCAGTTTTTGTGTCCGTTTTGGCGCTGGACACGTGTCACGCCCCAGAACCAGAATACTGGAGAGCGGGGGCAGACATAGCCAGCTACGTATATTGAAATGGAAACCACCTCGATATACGGTCACGACTGTCTAGATATGTGAGGGTTTTCTACAAGCCAACAGTCTCTTATGGTCATGAACAAGCCTAGTGTCTCAATCACAGCAAGTAAGTAAAGTCGCAAGATGTATGATCATTAAATATACAATAATAAGGCGTCCCAAATATCACATATTCAGCTGATCATGAAGCTAGTCATTACAAAATGTTAGGACTAGCAAGAGTTTAGTCATACATGATCAACCCTAGGATTCGTCAATCATGTTTACAGCCCGTAGGCAGACAGTAAGTAAAAGTGCTCCGAGCTAACAGGTGCTCGTCGGCTAAACACCTCAAAAGAATAATTTTTACAATAGAGTGAGCGAAACAAAATAGAAACCCACGCTTGGCCCGGATTCCGTCTAGTGTTCACCATTGGGCTGGAAGCTTGGTAGATCCTCGGGAGCTGCTCCGAAATCTGGCCACACAAAACCAGCTGGGTCAACCCCAGAAAGAGCAAGTACCACAAGGGGGCCACAAAATAAGAACAAAAGCCAGCAATCAGCACAAGAAAAATCTAATATTAAAATTAAAACTAATGAAAACATGTCAGGATGATATACGACGAGATAACCATTGAACTATTCCGATAGCCAGGTTACAACCCGCAAACCAAACAAGGACCGGGGTTGTAACCCTTCATCTGAACAGAATTTGGTTTCCCACCATTTATCGGCAAGATAATGCAAAAAAATCAAGACAGGAAACAATCTTGCACTAGATCAAGACATGGCTAAACTAGTTATACCTCATTCAATCAATCACGGCCAAGCAGATCCTACGGCTTACTACTTTAACTAACTAGGGTTATCACAGGCCTAATTACTAACAAGATGCAGTGAGATTGTTCCACAGCCACAAGCTCTGCAGACCATCCAGGCTACCCAGGACGAAAATTAGGGGTTGAATTCAGGTGTGTACATCGCCCGGGAGACAAATGTACCCTTAGGTGACTTAAAGGGTGCAACACTCGACGGTGCGCTGGAAATGTGCCCTACTCGACGGCAGGCTACAGATCCCAAGAGCGCCCAGGTAACGGGATTGCCTGTAGCTGTGTCATCTCTTCATGACTACTGTGTTATTCTAGTTATTAACCTTAATCCATTTTAGTAGGAGCTCCTGACCGTGGTACTCAGGAGTCCCATCCTAGACATGATGCAGACAGGACAAGTGGATTTAACAAGCAAGCAAGAAAGAACTACCCACGGTGTCAAGGCAAGTCAAGTTAATTTATCAAGTCATGTCAAGTCAGGAGTGTGCCGCCACGGGCCACTATCAAGTCAGGTTGGTCATGTCAGGAGTGCACCACTACGGGTCACTGTCGTGTTATGCTAGTTCCTTGTCATACCAAGCCATGTACAATAGTCATTCCAAACATATTAAGCAAAAATCAAGTTCATGAAAAGGCATAAGGATATAAAATGGGCATAAAATATCTAATAAAATATCAAAACACAGGGTTATAGAAGAGCCAAACTTAAAAAAATAAAACCAAAACCCTAAGGGCCAATGGACTAAGCAAGGGGTCAGGGAAGCAGCGTACGAAAAGTCACGCACACTGAGAGCAGCGTAGGTGAAAAGTCACGCACGCTACAGAGGGCAGCGTAGGTAAAAAGTCACGCACGCTGAGAGAGCAGCGTAGGTGAAAAGTCACGCACGCTGAGAGAGCAGCGTAGGTAAAAAGTTATGCACGCTCAAGGGGAGCAGTGTACGTAAAAGTCACGCACACTCAAGGGAGCAGTGTACGTGAAAGTCACGCACACTCAAGGGGGCAGTGTACGTGAAAGTCACGCACGCTCAAGGGAACAGTGTACGTGAAAGTCACGCACGCTCAAGGGAACAGTGTACGTAAAAGTCATGCACACTCAAGGGAGCAGTGTACGTGAAAGTCACGCACACTCAAGGGAGCAGTGTACGTGAAAGTCACGCACGCTACAGGGAGCAGTGTACGTGAAAGTCACGCACACTCAAGGGAGCAGTGTACGTGAAAGTCACGCACGCTCAAGGAGACACGCTTCCAACAGGAAGCGTACTCAAGTCTGCGTACGCAGCGCTAAAGAGCACACGTAGCTCGGTGTGCGTAAGCTAAACAGCTCTGCATATTGCTCACTGTCTTCTCCAAACAGCAAGAACACCATGGATGAACCCAAGGCTCCAAAAGCTCATAACTTGGCCATCCGAACTCCAAATCCAGATTTCCAAAGTTCCATCTTGGGTAGAATTGAATGCTCATCTACGTGGAAACATCAAAAACCCATGAAATCCAACTTAAAGAGATCAAATCATACAAAATCCGAAAATAGAAATAACTTAGATCTATCACAATGGAGGCTCCAATTCACAAAAACCTAAGTTCTAATGTTTATCACCATGTCCTAATCTATCAAATGAACCAAGAAAATAGGGCTCTCATGAAGTGGCAAGGTGCACTTGCCTAGGGTTGGGAGAGTTGTGGAGGAAGGAGAAGAAGAAGAAGAAGGAAATTAATAGTGGAAGTTATGAGGAGAGAGAGTGGTAGGTGGGGATATAAAGAGGGGGAAGTTGTGGTGGGTTGAGGGGGTAGCATAGGGCTAAGGTGATCCAACTCACATAAAACCGAACCAAACCGAACCATCCCCAAATAAAACCGAGCCATGAGAAAACCCAAAATACGAGAAATACCGAAATTCCACAAGCTTGAGAAAAATAAAAATACATGCCAAAAAATCCAGATACGAGTATAAATATGAAATACGAAAAATACAGGAAATGAGGGTGACAACACGCAGCACGGGGGCTCGATCGGGTGCCCTGCTGCCCGTGTCCGAGTTCTCGTCGGATACGACACATCTCGACACCAAAATTGGTGTGAACCTTCCCTAGGTGACTGACACCAAGCCCCTAAATTTTTGTAGGATCTTATGGTGTAGGTTGGGAGTATTTTGACCCGTACTATTCGTGCATTAGCAACACACGCGCACAGACACGCACTACACGCAGCCTCGTGTCCGCTGTAGACACAACATGGCCACCTCACAGGGTGTCGAACGTGTAGCCTGACACGTGGGCTACACGTGGACATGCCCACGTGGCCACATGTGTCGTGTGCTGTGTCCACGACGACTCGAAACCCCTGTACGAGGGTTATGTGCACTGTGTGCACATGTCACGACCCGCTATCCAAATTGTTGGGCCGGGTCGAGTCATGTCCAGCCTACGCTTGAGATAAAGCGCAGTAAGCTGTTCTAGAAGTAACAAGTTAAGACTAAATGTGCTAACAGTTCTAATAGGAAATAAAAGTCATAAATGCTCCAAACACAAAAGTCGTCTCATATAGTAATAAGTCCAAGTACAAGTCTGAAATGTAAAACTGGATACATGTCCAGTTACAAAATACATAGTCTAATACATGACTACTCTCAAAAGTCTAAAGCAAAAAGACAACTAGACGAGATTCCCTGCAGGTACATCCTCGTAAGGCAAAGACTGGTCCTCGGCCGTAACTCCATAATACGAATCACAGAGCAACTCCTCCTCAGTAAGTATACCTACAACGTTATCCTGTCAGGACGAGAACAAGTACTGAATCTAACGAACATATAATACTGATCATGTGATGAAAAGAAATGACATATCATGTTTATCCAGTTTTTGTTACATTTTATCATGGCAATAATTTATTGTTTTTAAAGCTTAAAACTGTAGTAGGTGAGTGATCAGTCAATAGGTAATCAGGATGTACAGCGGTACATATCAATTTTCTGAAGTGTACATACGTACACTTAACGGCATCGGTGTACATCCATACACAAATGCGGGACCAGACATACGACACAGATACATATAGAATGTAACGGTGCTCGGTAAATACATACGGAGAAGGGGGTCATGATCACGTACACTACTAGCAGTTTCCCCTTAACCCGTTGTTTATACATGTGAGAGATATGAAAATTATCCTAAACATGGCAGAGACTGAAAGTAATACAACATGCAAAGTTTTAACTTGCTACCCCAAGGATCAGCATTTAACATGGTTGGTGAATCGCAGTTTATTGGTTATAGCAGTATGTAAAGTTCGTAGAAAGTACTTGCCTCTAGCAAAGCAAAGCAGCGATAAGAATGCTATAGATGCCTGGTAACTCGTCACTGTAGAATAAATACATAAACTTAGCTTTTATACTAAGTTAAACACTACGATACTAGTGGTACAATACGACTTTCTGATTGGATACCTAGCCAAACGATGACTTTAGCATAGGAGACCAATATGGGGTGACACAATACTTAAACTAACTTCCTAGGGTCTTTACACTAGTGCGGGGTGAGGTCCAATACGACTAAAACACAAAACAACACAAAAGGTTGCAAGTCGTAATTATTCAATAAATAAATCAACTGTACATTGTGTTCCAACAATTTTTGAGATAGACAAAAAGCTCCATTTTACATAAAATAAAGTACCAAAATGATCCTTGTTAATTATAGAAATTTATTATAATTTTTCTGGAATTTATTAACTAGTACATATATTTTACAAAAATCAGTTTTCATAAGTACACAGAAAGTGAGTTCTGGATTCATATACGAAAACAGTGGCAAAACTATAAATTAAATACTGTAAAAGTTATGATAAATTAGCTAAATTAACAAAGTATCTAAATACTATTTTTCCAGAATTTTAACAGCAATAAAATTATTTTTAGAAATTCAAAAACAACATGGTACACAATCTGAAATTAAATAATTAATTATCTGCGTATTTTGTCCATGTACATAATTTGAACCAGAGTTCAAATACAGGACCCAAGGCCATGAATCAAGTCCAATATGACTTGTACAGGTCTTGAATATGTGAAAACATATTGGAGCCCAAAAACCCATGCTAGGCTTGGACACCAAATGGTTGCAGTAATTAAAATACAAAAAAAAAATACAAAGTGGTAAAAGTACAAAATAAATATTAATATTCTAACAAGGTAAAATTATACATAGTAGTCATATAAATATGACAAGTGTATTTACATATATTAAAGTATAATATATGTACCATATTACGTAAATTATAGAGGCTAAATAGTTATGTATACATACATATACATATATAACATATATATATGTATATATATATAAGGAAATATATATATATATAAAGAAATAAATATATAATATATACATATACGTATATAAATAATATACATAAATAACAGTAAATATACATATATAATAACAGTAAATATAATATATATAATAGTATATATATATATATATATACACAAATATATATATATATATATATGTGTATGTAAAATATATATAAAATATATATATATATATATATATATATATATATATATATATATATATATATATATATATATATATATATATATATATATATATATATATATATATATAAAACAAAAGAAAAGAAAAGAAAAGAAAAAAGAAAATAAAAACATAACAGAGCCTAAGGCTCGAACTCGGGCAGGAGGAAAAGAACGCGGGTTCAACTGCACTCGCGCTGGCCAGTGGGCCAACTTGGCCCGATGTTTGGAAAAGTATTTAGTTTAGATTTATGTTGGTTTTAAATTAACGGGTTGTAACCCGATAATATTTTTTCGTGTCCTGACAGTTAAGGACACGAAATACAGTCGAGTCCAAGTGTCCGGGTCATTTACGACACGCACGACACGAGTTTGCCGTGTCCACACTTACCACTAGAGTCATTGTGTGTTGGCGAGTCCCATATGTGAAAACGAGACACAATAGAACACGAGATACATAACGACACGTACGTGTCCAAGTCGAACGGGCTATTTGGGGCGGCGACTGGGCGGAGGAGACGTCGTGGCGGTGGCGCACTGGTGGCGCTGCGCGCAGCTCGTTGTGGCGAACCGATGGGTGGTAGTTGAAGACGACGGCGACTACTGTGGAGGCTGGGCGGGGGATTCGTCGGAGCTAGGGTTCAGGCGACAGGGAAGGGGAGAAGACGGTGGTCGTGGGGGTCGAAATGAAGTAGGGTTAGGGTTTTTGGAGTCGGGGTAGTTTTATAGAGCTGTAGGTCGGTCGAATTAGGTGTTGAATTAGGATTAGGGTTAGGGTTTCGGTGAGGATTGTCGGAGACGACGACAGCGCAAAGGCGGTGGTCGGGTTAGGGTTAGGTTTTAGGTTTAGCAGAAAACCCCCCTATAGTTTAAAAATTGAAAATTTTGCCCTATGCCTATTAGTTGCAAATATAATTTGCAACCCACAATTTAAAACAAATTATTAATTACAAACTGCTATTTTAACAATTCAACAAATTGCATATTGATATTGAAATAATTCTACAAATTGCTGATTGATATTTTAAGCTATAAAATTTATTTAAAAATTTAATAAAAATTCTAGAACATTCCTAAAAATCATAATAAATTATTTTACGGCTAAAAATGTCATTAAAAATTAATTAGCACTAATTAAATCAAAATTAAAAATCAGGGGCTGACAGCACACCACATGTTTGTTTTTTATTTGGATACGTTGTGTCTTGATATTGGACACCATATTGGTTGTGTGACACGTATACATGTTGATTGTTTATTACCAATCATAAACCCAATTGTTAATTGTTATTTCAATGTTTGAATGGGAATTTTCCCATTGACTGATACTGTCGAGTATCAGTGCATTTATGTACTGTTCTCCCATTCCATTTTACTGTTGAATGTTAAATATCATGTAAATTAGTTGTGGGTTAATTTTTGTACAATTAGATATCATGTTTAGGTTTGTAAGGGTTCATTGTTTTGTGTTGAATTGATTAATGAGAGTTCAAATTTCTTTGGGATTTGCAATGTTCACTGATACACATTGGGTTTTGGCATTTGAATCCAGTTTTCTCAAAACTGAGATCCACTCAGTATTCCTAATGTTCTTCTTATGTCATAATCTCAGTTTCACATTCATTTTCGAATTGGCATCTTGATTTGGGTTGCATTAACTGGTATTGAAGACCACTGTTCTTCGAAATCCTGAGAACATAAACTGATATACTGTTCTTCCTCTCGATTTATATTTTAATATTATTATATCATGTAATTAATGTGATTAAGTATGGTTACATATTGATAGCAAGATAGGATTGTTAAGGAATCATTTTGAGGGCTTATTGATTTCAAATTCACTGATTTCTCAATGGACTGATACCTTGACTGATATTTCCTGAGTTTTAATTGTTTCTCCTGAGTTGATGGCAACATGTTGATTCTCTAATTGTTGTTCAGTTCACTGTTATGCATTAGATTATAGGATATGAATTAAGTTTGGTGTTGGCAGTAGTTGTGGAATCGGTTTGAGTAATGGAGCTATCAATGGGTTTGAAAACTGAAGTTTAGCCATGATTAAAACTGGATGTTAACTCACATTGAAGTGACTGGAATGAACTCATATTCATAACTGAGTTCATTCTCAGTTTTTTTTACAGTTTTGAATGAGTCTTAAATCTAATGTTTACAAGGTTATGATTTCATTGATTCAAGTTAGAATTGCTACTGATTTCCTCATCTACTGTTAAGTCAATTTGGTATGACTGAACTGTCGAATTATTTTGGTTTACAATTGCTTTCAACTGTTAAGTTGATTAATTCCTGAGAATGAATGGAATTCCATATTGAACTGGTTCTATAAACCTGAGCTAAATACTGTCATTTGATGAACATTGGAATTTCAGCACACACACTGGAGAATGGAAACCTGAGCACACACTGAACACATGTATACTGAATTGACATATCATATTGTCTCGAATTCCTGAGAACACACACAGGTTTTATTAGCTCACACAATCTCATATATATCCACACACACACTCTTATATATACATATTCATGTCACTTGTGTAAATCTGAGATTCCTATTCCTGTTATCTATTCCCTGTACACAGGACACCTTATCCTATTAAGCCCTATCTTCTACACATGTGTTCATGCCACAAACACACACTTGAACACATGAGCAAATGCATTGCCCTTTCTATTCCTATATATATGTGTATATACATATATACATGTATATATATTATGTGAGATGTATATATAGCTATCCTATATATTATAATATGTGTGTGTATTATATTTAGATATATGTATTGATATGTTAATATATGATATATGGGTTGGCTTGGGCATGTTATAGCCTATAGCCTAGGGCTCATGGCCTATGGGTGTGTATGTTTGCCTAGTGAGTGTCTAGTAGACTTGTACAGTCTAGAATTGGTGTGTGCTTGATAGAATAGACTAGTTAGACTAGTATAGACTTGTTTGACTTAGGTTTGACTTAGTTGACCTAGTTTGACTTCTAGGGTTGACCAGAGTTGACCAAGAGTTGACTTTGGTCTAGATTGACCTAGATTCATATAGAATGCATTGAATTGCATCTTATTATCATTTTAGAAATGTTATGACTTGTGCTGTTCTATAGGAGACAGACACCACTCCTCGGATAGTAGATATTCTTCAGATACTCAGGATACAGGCGAGTACATTCTCTGATCATTTCATATCCTGTTAGAATTATTCTTCTGCTTTAAATTACTTTACTTGATACTGTCACATTGGTCATACGGATTAGTACTGTATGGATCTCTTCTTGAGATGTTATCCCCTCAGGAAGCATCGGATACTACATGTTCTGTGCGTTTCACTTACATTGTGTATCACTATGCTTCATGGTTCATTGATCACTTGTGACATGTACTCTGATGATCACAAAGTCTTCCTTGAATCACCCATTTATGGGCATTTCTAGAATCACCCATTTTTTGGCCTACCATGTATCACCTTTGTGGGCCATTACATTGATCATAACATAACCTGGCTGGATCCTTGTGTATTGATTGGGGGGTACGGGGGAGTAGAAGTAGACATGTGAATAATACCCAAGTAGTATCTCATCTGATCACCTCTGTAGTGTCTCATCAGAATCTCCTATGCCATTCACATGTTTATATTGTACTCTGACTCACTAGCCACTGTTAGTTCTCTACTTATAGTAGATATTTCTATTACAGTTCTCTCTCTGTTTATATTCTGTACTTTCTTCAGTTTCCTGTATCTTACTTTACTGCATGATTATATTTTTTAACCTGCTATGAACTGTTGAGATGTATTGTGATCGCTCCGTCCTGATTGGGCACCGTTGAATGTTTACAGAGAACGAGGATGAGGCTGGTGTTGACACCTTCTATGGGACAGCCCTAGACGACACTTGTGAGCTGGACTCTCAGGAGGACCCAGCTCTAGCTAATGACATTACCCCTACTGCCTAGACTAGTTTAGTTAGGCTTTATCTTACTTATGTTGTCTTGGGACTAGTTTAGTTAGGCTTTATTTCTGTCTTTGAGATCTGGATTGTATATATTCTTTCATATTCAGTAGTTGAGACATTGTATTCTGGATGTTTGCTGAGATGTTATCTTAGACACTTAGACTCTTCTGATCATCTGTATTTCATTTGAGTTCTATATCATATCGTGCTTCTTCTTCCTTAGTTGTGATTGGGTTTACATTCTGCTATGTCACCCCCATTCGGGGAGTATAAACTGCTTAGTATTATATTGTTAGATGTTGTGACCTAGGACATCGTTCTACCGCCGACACGGCGACGTAGGCTGGACGTACCCACTTCTCGTACCCTTACTCTACGGTACGGGTTGTGACAGCGAGGAGGCGCACATCGGAAGGAGGTCGAAACGTGGTGCTCGCGTAGTTGAGCCGGTGGTGGCTGATTTGAGAGCGATGGTTCTGGGTGGTGCATATGATGATGGCGGTGGTGGTGCCGGACCGGGGAGGAGCATGGTGGTGCACTGGTGGTGGCATTGGTGGGGGTACAGGCGGTCGATAGAAAGTCAGGGTTGGTGGCCGACAGGGGCACGATAATGGTTGTTTGTATTTATAAAGAATAAATATTGGATGTGACACCAGGGGTCAGACCCGAGGCTGGCACTCTGCTAACACGGAGATGGGAGTTTTGGACACGGACACTTCAGCACATTTGTGTATTCGTTATATTGACGATGATAATGATGGCTGGAATTTGATAGGGTTTTCTGAGTCGGAAGAGGAAGGGGAAGGTCGTGGGGGACATGTTGGGTTGGTGATGATGCATTGGGAAGAAGATGGTAGAAGAGAGTTTCTCCTTATATGGGGGGGAGGGGTTTACTCTTCTAGTTGGATAAGAACTACAAGTCCTAATTGATAAGTCTCTCACTTTATTTCAAATCAACTAAACGTTTTTAAAACAACCTCATTTAATCAAATCCCCTAATAGATAACGATATAAATTTAAATCAATATCAAGTTTAAAATAATTCAATCTTATCGAAATCTAATGGTAGATAAATATACTAATTTAAATAATCATCTAAAAGCTCAAATTATATAGATTCAAAAAAAGAGAAAACAATTTTAAATCGTATGCATTTAACTAAGTAAAATAATTGATTATTATAAAAATATTTAGATATGATTTTGATATTTATCAAACAATTTAAATCGTATACATTGATATCTATATCAGATAAATAATTACTACAAAATTATAAATAAATCCTCATCCTAGTAATGATATTATCAAATTGATTTTGAAATATATTTATTTATAAATCCAAAACTTAATACTTTTATAAAATCTTTATTGATTTCAAAATTACTTATGATTTTCAAACCCCTTTTGGAAACCAACTTCAATAAAATCCGAAATACTAACCATCGTCTTTCATAGTACCTACAATATCCTTTAACAAAATAAATTAGCACTTCTCAAAATATTTAATTTAAAAAAACTCATTTTTGATATAAGGAATTAATCAAAATATCCCTTAAACACGATAATAAAATAAATGAATAAAAATAAAAATGGGAAGAGGGGTTACACCGGGCTTGGGCAAGAGGAGGGGACAGTCGGGAATGCTACAGGAGAGTGAGTGTGAATGGCGGTTGAGATTTGTGTGTGTAGAAAATTAGAAGATATTTGTCATGTAAAATATTAGAGAGTGCCCAATATTTATAGGAGCAGAGTAGGAAACCCTAATAGCGGAAATATAAATATAATAGGTGTAGAAAAATTAGTAGAAAATACTAACAACTAACACTAATACTAACAATTAGTTAATTAATTACTAGCTAATTACAATTTAGCTATTAACTACCAGTTACTACTAAATCAAAAGTCGTAGCCCACAATCCAAGTTCGAACTTGGTAGGCAAAATAATATAATTGAAATGGTCTTCGCCGAACATGAAGGAAAATATGTAACTCATAATTTAGTATAAAATATAGGATTAAATAAAATAGTTATAAATGTACTTTTATTTACAATCAAATTTGACAAAAAAAAATTTCTATATAAAAGTAAAATTTATAACAGATGAGAAATCTAGAAAATGGACAAAAAGTTATTTAGGATAAAAATATAGTTTTTCTCAAACCAATGACCCAACAAAATACCGGAAGCATATTGCGATCGAAAATACACTTCATATTAAAACTCACAATTTTCAAAGATTTAGAAAAATTCAAAAAAATAAAAATTACAAAAATTCGAAAAAACAACAGTATTCGGTTAACGGAGGTTACAATTTTTTCTCAAAGTCCACAAACAAAAATAAGCCTACCTATTCAAATCCAAAAATTCCAGACATCCAAAATGCCCAAAACCTAACATATTTAGTTCAAAAGTTTTAACCTAACCTAGGCAGAACTCAGACAAAACTCGACCCTAGCTCGGCCCGAGTTCGGCCAGGTCAGTTTGGAATTTAGTTTTGAAATCCCTCCAAATCTGCATCCAACGTTCGAATACGAGATTTCTGCATCCGAACTCATCCCGAACTTCGCCCGAATTCGGTCTACAAAAATACTATAAATAGAGATGAACGTTTCCATTTCCAAATCACTCATTCACTTTCTCTTCTCTATCTCTTTAAGTGTTTCCTACGAGCAAAGCTTTCAAATCAAGCATATCCCACTCTTAGCCAACGCCAGTACAGTTCTGTTCAATCTAGAGTTTTGTTGTTGAAGAGTTGTATCAGAGGCTGCTCAAAAAATGTTCCAATTTTCAAAATCGGACTCTGGAGTCGGTCGTGCGCTCGTCACCAAGAACGATATTGTAAGAGACTACAAGCTATCAATTAGATTATGCCATATTGGATTAACATCGAGTAAGAGTAATCGAGACTGGACTAGTCCTCTCAGAGAAAAACCAGTATACATTGTTATGTTTCTGAGTTTGAATTTATTGACTCTTACTTTATCGTAACTTTATGTACTGTCATTTATCTGCCATAGTATATAGTTCTGCATAATTTTTAATTGGTAATATTTTCTGTTGCACACATACACACTTTATTCACCCCCTCTAGAGGTGCTCAATGGTCATACACTCATGGCCTATATCGTTTCTCTGAGGTAGCAAAGTACCAAAAGAATGGTCCATTGTACAAAAATAAAGCAAGAACGGTCTTCCTACGACCGGGACCACCAAAACGGAAGGATTTGTGAGATATTTCTTAATGTCGTCGAATGCTTGTTGGCACTCCTTGGTCCAGACATAAGAAACTCCCTTCTTCATCATCTTGGTGAAGGGTTGGTATCACCCAAAAAGATTTGTTATGAATGTTCGAATATACGCTAAACGTCCTTGCATGCTACAAAGTTCCCTAAAATTCTTTGGTGGGTCAATGTCAAGGTTGGCTTTGGTCTTCTCAGGGTCAAATGGATACCCTTTGCAGTTACAATGAATCCCAAGAACTTGCTACTGAAAACTCATAGGAAAGACTTGGTTGGGTTCATCTTCAGCTGATGTGCCCACATCAGATCCTCAGGTCCTATAGATTGTTGCTCTTACTTCAAATTTTAATAGCGATGTCATCAACAAAATATTCTACTATTTTGCGAGAGTATTTATGGAATATGGTACTCATAGCCCGCTGGTATGTCACACCTGCATTCTTCAGACCGAAGGGCATCTCTGTATAACAGTAGATCCTTTTTGGTGTTCGAAATGATGTATGCTTCTCTTCGTCCTGGAACATCTTGATTTGGTTATAGCCTAAAAATCCGTCCATAAAAGACATGCATTTGAAGCCATACGTCTTGTCGATCATTACATCAATAATTGGGAGACGAAATTCATCTTTTGGACAAGCTGAATTGAGGTCCCGGAAGTCTATGCAGACCAAAATCTTCCAGTTCTTTTTAGTGACGGGAATGATGTTGGCTACCCAATATGGATGTTGCTTCTCACGAATGAAGCCGTTTGTTATGAGTTTATTCACTTCGGCTTTAATGGCATCCATGACATTAGGATGAAAGCATCACTGCTGCTGTTTGACAGGCTTAACATTTGGCAGGATCTTGAGTTTATGCATCATAACTTAGGAGTCCAATCCTATCATATCTTCATAGCTCAATACAAAGACATCGATATATTCCTCGATAAGTTGTACCAAGGACTCATGGTCTTCTTTTGATAGAGTTTTGCTGATAAAGATGGGCTTGGGCGAGGATTCATCCACTAAGTCGATTTGCATGACTTCATCTTCAATGAGAGGTTCTCGTTGCTCGAAACGAAACTCTCATTGAGATCCAAGGCATTGAGCCAAGGTTCTTCCTCAAGAAATCCAATGTCTGGTTACCGTCTTCATCAAGAGGGTTTGCTGATGCCATATTGACATACAATGTTTTCCTAAGGACCTAACCGATGCTTTATCGAATTTCCAAGTAGAGGATTCAGATGAGTGAGAGTGCATCTAAACTTCAGCTTTCGAACTTTCTGGGGTTGTTGGAGGCGTTACATAGCCTAGCCCGACGAGTGCGAGTGTAGTAATCCTAAGGCTTCCCTTTTGAAGCAGGAAGGCGTGCAGGTAGACGTCGACCTTTGCCATAATTTAGGCCTTTGTCGTTGTTCAAGTCGTAACCCATCTTTTAGATAAGGTATTTTGCTTGAGGAGTATAATGGTAGATTAGCATCTTGCCGTTATTGGGCTCCGGTTCGATTGGGGAGAGGTCTTGATGACATTCCACTTTGCCGAAGACAATGGGCTTCTCTTCCCTCTTTTTGGCTGGGCTCACAAAATAGGCACCTCGGGATGGGAGGAGCCAATTTATAACATGAGCCATTATTTCTTGTGTTTGTAATGAGCCTAAAGCGTTATCTAAGGCATACATAGTGTTCTAATGTGCAAGATCAGAATAATTTCAAAGACAACCCTTTATTAATAAGATATAGAATTTGGTCACTTGGGATTATATCATCAAGTAATGGTGCATGAGTGTGGGCAGCTATACATTCTTCTAGTCCAGTCTCTGCAATTGCTGCGTGTGGAGGCTTAGGAACTTTTCTTCGAAGTTCGACAACCAGAGGTCTGGGGTTCCTGTGATCGGTCGGTCCTCCTTCTGCGACATCTTTTAAGCTCTTCTTGGGAGCTTGACCACAAGTGGCTCTTGGGCTTTTGCGTGGAGAGGTCCTTGAGCTTTCCTCTGAAGCTTGGCTACCAGGGGGGCTGAGGTGTTAGGGGATATTGATGGAGCATGGATGGCATATTATGTATCCATGTATCCAGGGATGCCTAATAGGACGTTGTAGGATACATCAGCATAGCACGTCACTTTAGTTTACAGATCGCCTATATGACATTTTAGACGAATCTTTTCTTAAGGACTGCTTCTACCGGCGTTGAAGCTGCTGATTATTGTGTTGGAAGCAGACAGTCAGTGCATCGGAATATCCAAGGTCAGTAGCAGACTCTGAAGTATGATGCTAAGATAGGATCCTGGATCGAAGTGTATACGATCCACCTTAATGGCGCCAATGTACCCTGTATAGTATAGGGGTCTATTATTCCTGTTATTTTCCAACAACATATCTTGCTGAGAGAAAGTGATGTTTGGGATCGTCTCGACCACACTATGACAGTATGGACAAGTCACAGAGTCCTGCTCAGGCTGCTGGACCTGACTGAGAAAGGAGTCGACATGTTGTAGTGCCTCGCATAAGGCATCACAGGTCACTTTGGAGAGACGAAGGAGATCGAAGAGTGACAACCTTGTAGGTGTATTGGCAAGCTCCGCCAATATGGCAAAGTTGTAAGGTTTAGTTAACCCGGCTGCGGAGTCTTTCTTCAAGGGTTTATCAAAGCGAGTCTCCTTTTGCTTTTGTTTATCCATCACAGGAGGTTGGGACGGACCTAATTCTAAAGCAACTGGAACCGTCGGCATAGTGGGCGAAGGTAAATCTTCCTCCAAGGTCGGATCTCCTTCCCGCTGGTAGGTATGAGCCGTCCTAGTCTTACCTACCAGCGCTTCATCGGTCGAGACAGTGACCATACGACATGACTTAGATTTCTTTTCCTTGGCAGGACGTGCCGTTGGCTGCATCAAGTCTGCAGCTAGATCGGGGTGGACCACATAACTTTGTCTCGCGGCATTGTAAGTGGAACCAACCCCATGGCATTATCGCAGGCTGGTTGGAGGTTAACAACCTTTATTATTGCCTTAGGAATCCGGGATAACGCCGTCTTGGGCCTCCGTTGCCAAAATGTTACCAAACTGAAGGGTCACCATATTTGCGATGACTGTCTTGTCCTCATTGGCAAGTGAGAGGACCTTTGCGTCAATCAGTCGTTGTATATGCTTCTTCAACACATAACGGTCATGTGTTGGATGGTGGACGTACCGGTGATAGTGACAGTACATAGGATTGTCCACCTTGTTCGCCTTGTCAAGACATTTGGGGGGAGGAAACTGGAGTTCATTGCCTTTCATCAACATATTAAAGAGCTCCAGCACGTTGTCATCGTTGAAGGAATAATTCTCCTTAGACACCTAGCTGCCTCTGTCGGCTTTTGGCTCGGTGAGGATGATCCTTTAGAAAAGTTGACGATCAAGGCTTGCTTCCCTTTCCTATCTTAGCCGTTGTTGATAGTGTTGCTGCTGGAGGGGCATTTTCCCTTTTCATCAATAGTAGGGAAGTTTACCCACAACAAGCATGCCTCCCCAGCATTCTTTTTAGCATTATCGGCACTAATAATGAATGCATTCCATTCAATGTGCTGGGTGGAGTTTGTCTACAGTTTGATTGCTAGCAGCATGTTCTTACGACACGCGTCTATCAATACTGCTTAGAGGTGCCAGGAGGTAGCCTCAAGAAAGCCTGACGAAAGCGCTCGATGTAGGCGCAGACCGATTCCTTTTCTTTTTGGGCAATGTCCATGAGGGAGGACATTGTCGTATCCATTCTTCATTCATAAAACTATGAAAAAAGATACTTGAGGTCTTCGAAGAAGGAGATGTAGTTGTCAGGGAGGCTACAAAACCACTCCTAAGACACCCTATGTAATGCCCCAATAAACAAGTTTATGAGCAAAGCATCATCCCACGACAGGTGTCCCGTCAAAGAGGTGAAGTACATCAAAAATCGATGGGTAGACTCCTTTCCATCAAATGAGGTCAAGGACTGTGGTTTGTATTTGGAAGGGTAAACCACGTTGTTCCACTCAGGAGGATATGGCTGCAGAATCCCAAGCTTTTGGAGTGCTTCTCACTTGTCCTTGGCATCGAAACGAATTCGTAACTCCCTAAGAACCAAGTCACATATTCAGCGGGCTGCATTTCGAGGATAGACTTTGCGGCTGAGTCGGGAGTTACGAATTTGTAACTCCCTAAGAACTAAGTACAAAGTTTTTAATTATGGGGAAGTGTGATGGTAGAGATCGAGCGTTGTAGTGGCTCCTTTACTTCGTTGATGATATGACGACGAAAGAAAGTTACAAGTCTTCTGTTCAGCGGCAAGGTTGACATCAATCCCCTTTGAAGTTCGCTATGACTCTTTGAATGTCTAGGGTTGAAATGAAGGAAGACTCATTATATTTATACATGCCTAGAATGATCCATCCATGCACGCATATGCGATACGTGCATGAATTTTGGCGTGCAAGAGGGTTGTATGCATGAGATTTACTTTCATATAGCATCTCTGAACAGAATACAGTTACAACCGTGTGCATATGGCACAACTAACTGCCACTTGACTGTGGTTGGAATATAGTTATTACTGAGATCTTGGTTGTTTGCCACCCATCATAGGCATGACCGAGTTGTTTGACACGTGGCGCGTGCTGATGGCTCGATGATCTCGATTTGTTGTAACAAGAAAGATTTGATGCGCTGGCAGAATTTTAGCGCATGAGCGACTTGGCACATGGCTCCTGGGCGCATAACAAGTCTGGGTGCATGGCTTTAGAAGCGCATATGAGGGATATTCAGGTCAAGCCACATGGCATGGCACAACTGTAACCGACAAATGAATAATGATTATGCTGACGCCTGTGCCGACGAGGCGCATATAGTCTTGAATGGTAGCGCTTCGTTTGTGGTGCAACCGTCGATTGTACGTATTTTAAAGTACATGTTGTACCACGTATCCATTGATATTTGATATCTGACGTATTTATCTACGTTCTATTAAATACTGGAAGCGGTCTAGGCACAAGGAAACTTGGTGCATCAAGATTTTTGTCTGTACAAGTTTTGTGGCTCTCTGAGCGCATGGTTCTTGATGGGCATGGTTTATCATGCACAAGGCCATTAAGGCGCATCGTTTGGGTCAAATTTCTGAAAATTCATCCACTGCATCAGACTCAAAAATGATGGTTTTGACCATAGACCTGGTTGAAGACCGAGGTGGCAGATTCATTGCCATTAAAGTGAGGTTCATTCCATTAATTTTGGGGCTTTGACCATGGGCCACTTGGCACATGAATTTGATCGTGTATGGCCTATAAATAAGAGAGTTTTGGAGAAAATACTTATTCATTCTCGTTCTTTCCCTATATCATGTTCGAGAGAACGCTATCTTTCGATAACTGCGACCTCCTCCTTGGCAAGTCTGGCAAAAACTGTATCAGCCTGGCCGAGGATCCTAAATATCTTTGTCCAAAGAAGTGACCACTTTAATATAAGAACTTACCGGAAGATAAATATGGACTTGGTAGGAAAATAGGCGGAACAACTCCTATTCGTGTGGCGCACTGGCTGCGTTCTACCCCGATGTGACTCCGAGTGCGACCAAGATGTTGATTACCGGTTTTGGATTGATTGCCAATCGAAACCCTGTTCTACCAGCGGCTCATCTATATGTCAGAGAAGACACAAATGTCCACCAGTGACTCATCCACATGGCAGAGGAGTTGCGTATGTCTACCAGCGAGTCATCCAAATGTGGAGGAGCTACGCTTGTCTACCAACAACTCATCCACATGGCGAAGGAGTTGCGCGTGTCTACCAGCGGTTCATCTAAATGGCCGAGGAGCTGTGCATGTTCTTGAATAATTAGGGAAAGCCTACTTTTGTAGTAGATTTTCCATGTATTCAATGCAAATCTATTTTATGTATTAAACTTCATGACTTGTTGAATGAAATTTTTTTTGTGCACTTTTAATACTGTATAGTAATTTTAGGCGCATGATATCTCTTGTTGTGATGCGCCCACTAGCCAAGCACATGTTATTTGCAGCACATGGTCCTATGTGACTTTTCCCATGCTTCTACAGCCGTACTTGCTTCTTTGGCTTTGATTTTATGAATGCATTTTTGTGAATATTTTTGATAGATTTTATTGTTTGTGTTCTTCGAACTTGTATTTCATATCGAACTCGGAGTAGAAGGATATAGTGCTAATTCATTGCTTATGTGATTTCAGATGATCGTGTAGGTGCCGTCTAGCGTAACCGAATTCATCTCCCCCGCCTCAAGTAAATTAAGGTGGATGATTGAACCTTCTTTCCCTTTTGACCCTCTTACTATAAAGGTGAATGAAATGTTAGACGTAGATGCACGGACATAAAGGCTTATTTCATAGAACTGTTTCATGCTTTACTTGGGTACATAATTCGTAGAGCTAGTGCATGCTTGCTTTTACATATATGCTATAGAACTGTGTTACACAAATATTGATGTCATGAATAATGTCGCAGTGATAAGACGGGACACGTTGAAATCGGTTATGCCTCACGATGTTTGTAGACCATGCTTGAGTAAGTAACTTACTCTTACACAGTCATGGACAACTTGTGCACAAGGGTTAGGTTCCTCGAACGGTATTTCGGAGGCCACGGGACCGATTCGGACTAGGTGGAATGTGGTTAGCTGTGCTAGGTGTTAGCACGGATCATTCGGGAAACTTTCAGCAGGCTCGCAACCGCGCTGGAAGGGTCACCGTCTAAACCAAGCTATAATGTCTAGGATGGCTAGACTTTTCAGTGACCTTCACATATGTAATTTATGTTAGCTATGATAACAATTGACAAGGAAGAACATGGTACGTTCATACTACAACGACACGCTCTACCGTTGGTAAGTTTTATGGTAATTTACATTGCTTATGCCTACTTAGTTTATTTCATGAAATTTACTAGGATGGCTAGAAAGATTACGAATTATATCATATAACTTCTTGAACCAAATAAGAGCTTGGAATTTAATTAGTCACCTACCAGTACACGATAATTTATTGATCCCCGCTCTCCACAGGTGCTTCGAATCAACAAGGACGTGCCACTTAGCTGAAGGCGACACTAGTGTATTTTAAAGTCTCGTCCGTGTGCTAAAGGCTTGTTTCAATCTCTTTGAAGACTCTACATTCAGTCCAAAGAAAGATGGCACGACTCCCTACGATAGCAGGTGTTTGAATGTTTTGGTTGTATAAAAAGGGGATGTAATGTACGAAACGACTATCTTATCAGCATTTTGAGTCAAGTTGTAAGCCCGTGCTGCAACAATTCTAATAGAGTCTGGTAAATGAAAGTTTATTTTTAATAAAGAAAAAAATTTCTTCTGTTTCAAATGTGTTGTTCAATTTCTCTGCATAGTCTATTAGATGTTGTGTTTTGGATAACCTTATGACCTTGCCTTGTGAGAGTGCAACGTAGGTTCGCACTACATCACGTCCGGGGGACGACTATCGATTTTTTGGAATCGAGGCATAAGAGAAGTCGAGGAGAAGTTATACAACACATTAAATACTCTACATATCTAAACTGTTATCATGTACTTTTAGAACACGAGACTGGAGAAAAGTTCAATTGCAAGAAATCATTCAGAATTCTAAGAAATGATGCATAGTTAATATCACTTCAAACTTATATCACAAGAAATGATTCAGAATTCTAAGCTATATTTTGTTTTCAGGAAATAAAATATATATTTTCTTATTACATTTCCACTTTATGATGAAATTCTTTTATGTTAGTATGGTCTTCCTTGCATTTTAGAACAACATTAAAATTATTGTACCATCAAAAATAAAAGATAAAGCTTAATCTGTAACGCCCCAGTCCCAAAATACGTAGGACTAGGAGAACGTATATAGCTAACTACGTAGCGAGAAGACTCCAGCCCAGCTCGAGTACGAATAAGTTGTATTGATTTTCTAAATTAATCTATCAAATCAACTAATATCTACTCAATCCACAAGATGAATACATATTAAGAATGAACTGTATATGTCATGGTCTGCAGCCCAATAACATATTTGTTTAATTACACCCGAAGAACAATATGGGTCTACAAAACTAAGCTAAGAGAAGAGTCTAAATGGATACAATATAAAAGCATGATAAAATACATGAGTCAGATATAGCCATAGCTCCATGATCTGTGATCCAACTCTGTGAGACTAACTTCCTGGAGAGATCACCAGGTCCTCAGGGGACTAGCAAGACACATAATATACAAGCCTACTTTGATAGTAATAACATGCAAGGAAGATGACAGGAAATAGTACAAGAAATAAAACTAAAGAAGATATAGTACAAAGATGAAACATGAAGAAAGTGGCATGTCGTCAAGAATCGGGCTAATAAACGTGAGTACAAAAGAAATCAAGATAAACCGCAACCCCGTGGGAGCTCACGGCCCTATAGATCACAACTCGGTGGGGGCTCATAACCTAAAGTAAGTCTCTATCGCAGCTTGGTGGGAGCTCACAATAGAGAATGGTCAAGTATAGTCATCGTCTATAACAAGGTCCTCGCTTATAACTACGGGTCAAACAAGTTAAGTCAAGTCAACAAGGCAAGTCCGGGTCAATCATGTCAAGGGAACATGGCATAGGATTGGGCAACGATAAATTACAACACGCATGAACACGAAAAGATAACATAACAAGTAAAGATAGAAAATAGAAACAATCTACGTGCACGTATAAAGTAAAAATAATAATGACATGAATAAGAAGAAATAGGTAATCAACTAAGACAAAAAAAGAAATAATATAGAAATGCATGTAAATACTGTAAAGTTTGGCAATGTGTACTTGCCTGTAACCGCTGTCTGAGTGTATGCCTGACCAACTCCAATGTCTTCTTTACTCCCTCCAAGTTTACCTATAATAATACACTATTATATATACTCTATCTCTACTTACTATATATATACTTCCCATATTTGACTACATTAATTATACATACTCTAAAATTAGTCATAAGGTTGATACCACAACATACAACATATAAAGAACCAAACTTTATTATCAAAATAATTAATAAATAATATAAAATAATAATTTAATTTCTAGAAAATATTTATAAATATATTTATATTACTAATAATATTATTTTAATGGTGGAAACTCAAGCATAATATGTGAGGACCCTAATTTTTGGGAATTATTTATTTATTTATTTTATATGATTTCTATTCGTTAGATTAAATTTTATATTTAATTACGACTATAGATGTAGTTTTCCGTAGTTTTGATATTTGGAGCACAAGAAATACCAATCTTTTGAAATATCCTTCATGAGTTTTCAAGTAGACAAGCCCACCTTCAATTTGATGTATCATGTCCCATCCATACTTATCCCCTAACATTCTTTTGACTTCGCACAACTTCGGATCAAATTTATGCCATTTGACTATTTACCGTAATTCTAGACTAACTTCCAATGTGAGTTCGGAACTCGACATAGATCAAAACCATTTGATCCAATATATAATTTTGACACATTTTGAGCCTACGACACACATGCCAAGGGTGTGCCACTCAATCGAGTCCCCATTTTAAATTTATTTTGGATATTATACAGCTAAATAGGTTTAAATATTTTTTTTGTATATATAGGTTTATATTTATAATAGCCTAAATATTATATATAAGGCTTTAGTCATGGTTAAGTTTGAGATGCATATCGAGTAGGAATTTTGGTACAGCTAGTGTAGTGGTGTACTTTCACTAGCATTTAAGCCATGGTAGAGAAGGCCTAGCCATAGCTGTGTCCTAACTAGGAAACTTAGTCAAAGTTGTGAGTTGACTCATATAAATGATTTAATTAGTTATTAATTAAACTATTGACTTTTTAGCAGACCCGATTGTGCTAAACTAGTCGAACTGGCCCTGAACCAAACCCGAACCAATCTAGTCATATAGTACGTCCAAAGATGTCTAGGTGGATAATTATTGTGTAATGGTAATTAGTGTATTTATTTTAGTGGTTAAATAAGTATTTTTCTTTTAAATGAGTGTCATATATATATATATATATATATATATATATATATATATATATATATATATATATATATATATATATATATAAAACAAGAGATTGATATTTTGTGTGAATATATAATAACATTTTCTTATTAGATTTGTTGGGATTATTTTCTATTAAAATTAAGTATAATTAATTTTGGATTATTATTGTATTAATGTGTAAAATTTTATGATATGATTTACTTGGGTAAATAAATATTATGTATAAGTTATTTGTTAGAAATATATTCTTATTAATTATTTTTGTTGGAATTTCATAATATATCTCAAAGATATTTTTATTATATATATATATATATATATATATATATATATATATATATATATATATATATATATATGTAAAACAAGAGATTGATATTTTGTGTGAATATATAATAACATTTTCTTATTAGATTTGTTGGGATTATTTTCTATTAAAATTAAGTATAATTAATTTTGGATTATTATTGTATTAATGTGTAAAATTTTATGATATGATTTACTTGGGTAAATAAATATTATGTATAAGTTATTTGTTAGAAATATATTCTTATTAATTATTTTTGTTGGAATTTCATAATATATCTCAAAGATATTTTTAAAGATTTAGAGTATATAAGCTATAATGATAATATGTATACATATTTATATAACAAAAGAATAAAGAAAAAAGGGACTAAATCTCGCGAGATGGAAAACTTCCCCCAACCCGAGCCTGAGACCAAGCAACCTGAACCCTAACACAAAAACAACAGTGTATATATAGAACCGAGAAGGATAGAGAGAAAGAAAAAAAAAGAACCAAACCTTAGCTCAATTACCTCGCCAACCCCCTCGCGACCTCGCCCAGCGACCACCCTTCCCCGCTCGTGCCACCTGGGCCACCGTCGGTCGTCGGCAGATGCGCGGCCGCGCACAACAACGCGTAGAAGCAGCAGCAGAGCCGTAGCAGCAACAGCAGTTTGTACCATTTTTGCAGCGAAGTTTTATCGCGTACAGGGGATCGTTTCGCAAAAAATTTGAACAGGTATGTAGACAACCTATATGCCTTTAATATTCTTCAATTAGAATATTTCAATGCACGATATACGCGACGAAAATCAAGTTCCAAAATCGATAAAAACTCGATTTTTTTGGACGTTATAAACTGTCCCAACGTCCCATGTTTACGGTCGATTTGCGACCAGGATATCGTAAATGTCAAGAAACCACTTAAACAGAGATTTAGACAACCTGACCGAGATCAAAACCTAGTAATTAGTTTATTTTATTACTTATTATGTTATGTTTAAATTTAGTTTGAATTTGACTAAAAATCTGTTTTCTAAACATAAAATATTTGCGATACGGAGTGCGTCCCACCAAACCGGACGACTTCATTGTGTACCAATTGCATCGCAAGACGCGTATAATAAACCTGGACGAGTGGGATTTGACAAAACTCGAATTGGTTTCGTGTGTGCGACGAATTTGAGACGTATCCGTCAAATTTTCTCGTATCGACCTCTTCGCAAACTAGCCAATTACTTTATACACGTTTGTCAAACCTTAAAAAAACTTTCACCACTGGACTCTTATCATTTTTTTGGTCCTGTGTACCAAGTTTGGTCCGATTCTGAGAAGGTCGACCGGATTGCTATTTTGGAGGACCCGCGACCCGATCCAACGGACGAATTTGTGCGTGGCCCATCGGATCCAATTTTGGACATACAGTTAGGTTCATATCGTCAAACCAGACCCGTAGACATATAGTTTGATGACTTTAGAGACCGTAGGTGTTGGCACGCTTTTCGGTACAAAGTGGATCCAACGGCGGACATCGTTTTTACTCGAAATTATTGTTTTGCTCCTGTATCCAGAATTGAACTTTTGGGCAGTCAAACTTAGACATTTCTTTTATGACAAACATGTTGGTGATGTCTATTTTAGCGTCTGGAGACTGTTGCGAGAGTTTGACTTTTGTGGCTCACTGAGTTGTTGGACTGTTGGTTCTACGCTCTGCACCAGGCAAGTATACCTTGCCAAACTTTACAATATTTACATATTTTTCTATATCGCTATTCCTTTATGTCTTATTTGGTTACATATTTCTCCTACTTCTTGTCATAGTTATATTTAGTTTTACGTGCACGTAGATTATTACTCTTTTCCCATATTACTTGTTCTATTTTTTTTATCCTTTTCATGTCTAGTGATAGTATTGCTTTGCCTATGCTATGATCTCCTAACATGTTTGACTTGGACTTGACCTTAATTTGATCCGATTACTTGTACTTGATCTGATCGTGATCGTGATCGTTTGACTTGACCCTGACCTGTTATTCAACATTGACTATACCTGACCATCTCGTTCGTGAGCTCCCATCGAGTACGAATGAGACATACTATAGTTAGGGAGTCCCCATCGGCCTAATGATTATAGGACTTTGAGCTCCCATCGGGCTGCGATTACCCCGACTTACTTATAGTCATGCTTGATGGTGTAGTGCCCCGCATCGATAGACGACGGACTTCATAATATGCTAGCGCCGAGTCAGATCGGTCGGGAACTTAGATGGCCATCTAACTCGATCGCTGAGCTTGGTAAACGATAACATCTTGCGGCATCGATCAAATCGATTTGGACGGATGTTACGAGAATCAATCCAACTAATAAAACGACTTCTGTTGGAATAAGTCCTAGATGTAGCAGGATGCGTCTCGGCGAGTGAGCTCTATATAAGAGTCCCTTCGACGGGACCGGACCGCTGTATGGTTTTCTTGGAGCTTTTGCCGTTGGGTTTTGATGAAGTGCTTTCGCGTCATTTTTCTGGATGCAATCTACAAATTTCGAAGCAAGGAAAAAAGAAGGAATCCTAACAAAGTGTTGGTGCCATTGCAGGAGCTCGCGTAACTAAAGCTTGAATGTTGTGAAGCGCTTCGACGGTCGGCACGATCATAGAACTTGGTGGGTGATTCGGCCCCTTCTTTTCTACTCTGTCCCGTAAACGAATTTCTTTTGCCTCGAATTTATTCAAATTGACGACGCCGCGTTAAATGCATGCCAATCCACTAAGGTCAAGATCTCGGGAAAAATGTATCGATTTAGAGTAATTTACTCTGAAGATATAAGTTTCGCACATAAACAAGAAAGTTTAAGGTTCTAGTAAAAAGATAGACTATTTCAAGTGCTGCAAAATAATATGAAACGTCGATCATGGGTTATGATGCCTCTGACAATTTGGTGCCTGCGGGACACTAAATTGGGAGTACAGCCTTGGGGAAAATAATTCATTATATGAGTTGGAAGAAATGATAATGTCACTCAATACTGTCTGCGCTATACAAATCTGTCCACACATATTAAACAGTTCACGCATTGGCATGGTCATGGACAGCTTGCGCAGAAGTTGAATTTTCCTCGATACGGTATCCGGGGCATCGAAACCGAATCGACCTAGGAGGAATAATCAAATTCGTGCTTCGGCGCGAGGCATTGCGAGACCTGCAGCAGGGCTTGCAACCCAAGCTGACTGGCACATCGTAATGCCATATAAAAGTCGCTCGTGATGCATAGCATCAATAACCGCACATATAAGATAGAGCATGCTCACCTATTGTCTTATGCAAGTAGTAAATATTATCTGTGTTTTATGCAGGGACGAGCACGACCGTGGTAAGAAATGGGATAAACTGCTATGTTTTACCGTATGCTTTATTACTCAAAGATGGCTATCGATATGAACTGAATTCATTTAGTTCTAAATAGAAAGAAAACTCTAAAGCATGCCTACCTTAACAATCAGAGTCGGTTTAGATGAGTGGGCTTGTCTCATCCACTTAGCAAGTATGCCAATCCCCTTCTCCAAATTCCTCAGGTGCGACGGGCGCTCTAAACTGAAGCTGAAGTACGGAGAGGCGTTTTGAAGCTCTTCCTATGCTGAAGTATTTTGAACCCAATTCAATCGATGGCTTATGTATAAAAGGACGAATGTATGGAACGATAAGTGTTAGTTCAGGCAGCTTGTTGAGTGTATTTCTTTCTGTTTTCAATCAACATAGCCGCAACGGCATCCAATGTAATTATGACTTGTACTTCGTTGCAAGCTATAAATGAAAAGCAAATTTCTATCTTCCTATACTGCGTCTTATATTCTAATATGAATTGTGAAGTTTCAACTTAGCGTATTAATATGAAACTCAACATAACGTTCTTGCCTTGTACGAGTGCAATTCCATACTCGTACGATATCACGTCTTAGCGAGGATGATCGAATCGGCAAAATAACATCGGGGACAAACGGTTTGTCGACTCGGGGCGTGACAAATTGGTATCAGAGCTCAGTTATGTTTCCTCGAATTTTCGAAAGATGTTTCATTGTTGGAATATTCATTACGATGGCTCGATTGAATGCTTGTCGACATGCTACATGAAATAAAAGTTCTATACAGGTTAGCCCGTAGATATTTTGAAAAATACTAACGGGTTTATTCTGTTTTATAGGAATGACTAAGAGAAACAAGAACAATCCCGGCACAACAACCCAAACCATGGATAGTACGTCGAGCACAAAGAGTACTGGCCCTAGCGAAACGACTATGGAGAAAATGTTACAGTTGATGGAACTGCAGCAGCAACAACTTCAAATGCAAATCAAGGCCCAATTTGATGCGCAGCAGAAGCAAATGAACGACCTAATGCAGATCGTAAGCAAGATAAACGACAATACTAAGGCAACGGTCATGGTATCCGAAGAGATGCAAGATGTTCAAGACGAAGTCGAGGAAGAAGTCCCACCGCAAATGATAAACCCTTCTTCCATGCTCAAAGTAAAGGAGTTCTGCAAGATGAACCCGCCGAAGTTCAACGGCCGAGCAGAGCCCGATGTGATAGTGGGATGGCTCGCAGAAATAGAGGACTTGTTTGATCTTCTCTGCATCGAAGGGTCCCAGAGGGTGGCCTGTGCGGTGCTACAGTTACAACTGAGAGCATACGACTGGTGGGCGGCGAAGAAACAAGAAATCTGTGAAACCGATCCTAACACCAAGATTTCCTGGAAAGTGTTCAAGGCAGCCTTTCTTGAGCAGTACGTTCCTCGCACCATCCGTCGACAGAAGGGGGATGAGTTCATGATGTTGAGGCAAAGGAATATGACTGTTGAAGATTATGATGCAAGCTTCTCAAAACTTACAAAATTTGCTGGTGCCTTCCTATCCAACAAAGAAGAATGGTGCAAGCGTTTTCAACAAGGCCTCAACGACGAATTGCGTAGGGACGTCATGAACCAATGATGTCGAACTTATCGTGAATCCTACGAAACTGGTTTTTATGGTGAGCAGATCTTTGGCCGTATGTCACAAAGGGTCGTGCCTGTCGTTCGCAATAATTTCAACAAGCGTCCTAATGAAGCTGGAGGATTGGGAGTACAAAAGTGTCTAAACACATCTGAGAATAGACGTCCGTATCCAGGATTACACTGTAATATCTGTAGCAAGCATGGGCATCGCCCGAGCGATTGTTTCCACAGAACATGTTTCGGGTGTAGCGAGAAGGGCCATTCAAAGTCGCAATGTCCGAGAAATGTTCCGAATCAACACAACCCACCAAGGAACATTCCGAATCAATATAAAGTGCCTACACTACAAGGCGCAAATACGGTGCCTGTGAACCCGCAGAATCAACGCCATGGAGCTCATGGCCGAGTCTATGCATTAACTCGGGATGAGACGTTCGCGTCCGATACTGCTGTAACAGGTATATTACTCTGCAAAAATATACCTGCTCGAGTACTATTCGATTCGGATACGACGCATAGCTTTATATCTGTTGATTATGCAAAAGAAAATAAAATAATGCAATCACTAGATATGAATATTAGCGTTAGCACTCCGTCGGGAGTCGATATGCCTGCGAACTTTATTTGTAGGGATGGCCACATTTGTATCGGAGGAAGAAATCTATCCTTGGATGCCGTCGTACTAGACATCAAAGAGTACGATATAATCCTGGGCATGGATTGGTTGGGCGCTTGTCAAGCAACGATCGAGTGTGCGAAGAAGAGAGTGGTGTTTCGTCTTCCTGGCGAGACAGAGTTCTCATATTCGTGCGGTACGGTCTCGAAGACGGCAATGATGGTATCGGCAATCTCGGCGAGGCGTATGCTGCGTTCCGGCTGTGCGGGATACTTTCCATCAATTCGAGACACGCGGAAGGATAATACAAACACAATGCAGACTGATATTGTGGCAGATTTTCCTGACGTTTTTCCTAACGAGATGCCCGGGATGCCGCCGGATCGACAAATAGAATTCAGCATCGACACCTTTCCGGATACACAGCCGATATCAAAGGCGCCTTACCGAATGGCGCCAGCAGAACTGAAGGAGCTGAAGGTACAATTATAAGAGTTACTAGACCGCGAATTTATTCGCCCTAGCGTCTCTCCGTGGGGAGCTCCCGTATTGTTCATGAAGAAGAATGATAGATCGATACGGCTATGCATCGACTATCGTGAACTCAACAAAGCGACCGTACGGAATAAGTATCCTTTGCCTCGAATCGATGACCTGTTTGACCAATTGCATGGTGCGTCCATATTTTTAAAAATCGATCTTCGTTTAGGCTATCATCAGTTGAAGATCAAGTTCGACGACATATCGAAGTCTGCCTTCCGTACTCGATATGGTCTTTACGAATTCCTAGTCATGTCGTTCAGTTTGACGAATGCTCCAGCCGCTTTCATGGATCTGATGAACCGAGTCTTTCGACCCCAAATCGATAAATTTGTAGTCATGTTCATCGACGATATCCTTATCTACTCAAAGAATCGAAAAGAACATGCAAAACACTTGAAGACGGTATTACAAATTCTGTGTGAAAATAAATTATAGGCCAAGCAGAGTAAATGCGAGTTCTGGATGAGTAGTGTGACATTCCTCGAACATGTAATCTCTGCCGAAGGTGTCGCGGTGGACCCAAAGAAGATTGAAGCAGTGGTAGATTGGAAACGACCTACCTCGGCTAGAGATATTCGGAGTTTCCTGGGCTTAGCGGGCTACTACCGAAGATTCGTGTGGAGCTTTTCAAAACTAGCGTCGCCTCTGACTCGCCTCACCCAGAAGGGAGTAGTATTTGAATGGAGTGACAACTGTAAATCCAGCTTTCAAGAGTTGAAGCAACGGCTCGTCTCGGCTCCAATCCTTGCACTTCCAGATGGTCCAGAAGGCTTTCAGATATTCAGTGATGCATCAGAAACTGGCCTCGGGTGCGTACTCATGCAGAGAGATAAAGTCATCTCCTACTCTTTACGGCCGTTGAAGCAGCACGAGAAAAACTGCCCGACGCACGACCTAGAATTGGCGGCGATCATGTTTGCGTTAAAACTCTGGCGGCACTACCTCTATGGTGTGGCTTGCAGAATATACACCGATCATAAAATCCTGAAATACTTGTTTACGCAACGAGAACTCAACCTACGACAGCGACGTTGGCTCGAACTCATAAAAGATTACGAGCTAACGATCGAGTATACGCCGGGCAAGGGAAACGTTTTAGCCGATGCGCTTAGCAGAATGTTTATGGGGTCACTGGCCATAAATAATGAGATATGGCGAGACCTTGAAGCGATGGATATCGAACTCCAAATTGCGTATCGACACCTGCACCTAGTTCAGTTGAAGTTAGGATCGAGCCTGCTTAGCAAAATAAAGACCGCACAGAAGGACGATTCATTCTTGAAGAAGATGCACGAGCTGATTCCAACAGGATGGGCGACTAACTTTGTGGAAGACGAAGACGGAACGATGCGACTAAAGGGAAGGCTCTGCATTCCTGAAACTGCCGAACTAAGAAAAGAAATTCTAACGGAGGCACATTATGCGAAGTACTCATTACATCCTGGAAGCACAAAGATGTACAAGGACTTGCGCATAAGCTTTTGGTGGCATGGCATGAAGAAAGACGTGGCTACATTCGTGTCGCAGTGCATAACGTGTCAGCAAGTGAAGGCGGAACACCAAAGGCCAGGCGGAGAGCTGCAGAACCTCGTCATTCTTGAGTGGAAGTGGGACAATATCTCGATGGATTTCATTGTGGGATTTTCGAAGACGCCGTGGGGGAATGATGCAATTTGGGTCATTGTTGACAGATTGACCAAGTCGGCTCACTTCATCGTAATTAAAGTAGGATGGAGCGTCAATCGGTTAGCGCAAATCTACATCGACGAGATTGTTCGATAGCACGGGGTACCGGCCTCAATAATTTCGGACAGAGACGTACGATTCCTATCACATTTTTGGACGAGCCTACAAGCGGCGATGGGGACTAAACTAAATTTTAGTTCGGCATACCACCCCCAAACAGACGGTCAGACGGAGAGGGTAAATCAAATCTTAGAGGATATATTACGTCTGTGTGCGATCGATCTAAAGACTAGTTGGGATACGCATTTGCCACTTACGAAGTTTGCGTATAACAACAGTTATCAATCGAGCATTCAGATGGCTCCGTATGAAGTGCTCTACGGAAGGAAGTGTCGTTCACCAATATGTTGGGACGAAGTCGGAGTGCGACAAGTGCTTGGACCGGAACTCGTGGAGCAGGTCGTCGAGAAGGTCCGCTTGATTTGAAGTAGACTCTGTATCGCACAAAGTCGACAAAAGAGCTACGCAGATCTTCGCCGACGATCGCTAAAATTTCTGTTCGGGGACCACGTGTTTCTGAAAGTAACGCCATACGTGGTGTGATACGGTTCGACGTTAAAGGCAAGTTGAGCCCGAGATTTGTAGGCTCCTTCGAGATCATCGAGTGAGTTGCAACGGTTGCTTATCGGATCGCACTACCTCCTGCCTTGGCTGATGTGCATGATGTTTTCCACGTCTCACAACTTCGAAAATATGTGCACGATCCAAGACACATGGTTAGCTTCGATCAGTTGGAGATACGTACTGACTTGTCTTACTCGGAGGAGCCTATTCAAATTTTGGACCGTAAGGAGAAGGTGTTACGAAATCGATCGATGTCTTTGGTCCGCGTGCTTTGGCGGAACCATTCAGTTGAAGAGTCGACGTAGAAAATGGAGGCGGAGATGAAGGAGAAGTACCCGTTATTGTTTGCCTAATTTAAGGTCAGACCCTTGTTCTTAAGTTTCGGGACGAAACTTTTTTTTATTGGTATATTATGTAGTGCCCCGCTTCGATAGACGACAGACTTCATAATATGCTAGCGCCGAGTCAGATCGGTCGAAAACTTAGATGGCCATCTGACTCGATCGCTGAGCTTGGTAAACGATAACACCTTGCGGCATCGATCAAATCGATTTGGACGGATGTTACGAGAATCGATCCAACTAATGGAACGACTTCTGTTGGAATAAGTCCTAGATGCAGCGGGCTACTTCTCGACGAGTGAGCTCTATGTAAGAGTCCCTTCGTCGGGACCGGACCGCTGTATGGTTTTCTTGGAGCTTTTGTCGCTGGGTTTTGATGAAGTGCTTTCGCGTCGTTTTTCTGGATATAATCTACAAATTTCAAAGCAAGAAAAAAAGAAGGAATCCTAACAAAGTGTTGGTGCCATTACAGGAGCTCGCGTAACTAAAGCTTGAATGTTGCGAAGCGCTTCGACGGTCGGCACGATCATAGAACTTGGTAGGTGATTCGGCCCCTTCTTTTCTACTCTGTCCCACAAACGAATTTTCTTTGCCTCGAATTCATTCAAATCGACGATGCCACGTTAAATGCATGCCAATCCACTAAGGTCAAGAACTCAGGAAAAACGTATCGATTTAGAGTAATTTACTCTGAAAATATAAGTTTCGTATATAAACGAGAAAGTTTAAGGTTCTAGTAAAAAGATAGAATATTTCAAGTGCTGCAAAATAATATGAAACATCGATCATGGGTTATGATGCCTCGAACAATTTGGTGCCTGCGGGACACTAAATCGGGAGTACGGCCTTGGGGAAAATAATTCGTTGCAAGAGTTGGGAGAAATGATAATGTCACTCAATACTGTCTGCGCTATACAAATCTGTCCGCACATATTAAACAGTTCACGCATTGGCATGGTCATGGACAGCTTGTGCATAAGTTGAACTTTCCTCGATACAGTATCCGGGGCATCGGAACCGAATCGACCTAGGGGGAATAATCAAATTCGTGCTTCGGCGTGAGACATTGCGAGACCTGCAGCAAGGCTTGCAACCCAAGCTGACAGGCACATCGTAATGCCATATAAAAGTCCCTCCTGATGCATAGCATCAATGAACGCACATATAAGATAGAGCAAGCTCACCTATTATCTTATGCAGGTAGTAAATATTATCTATATTTTATGCAGGGACGAGCACGGTCGTGGTAAGAAATAGGATAAACTGCTATGTTTTACTATATGCTTTATTACTCAAAGATGGCTATCGATATGAACTGAATTCATTTAGTTCTAAATAGAAAGACAACTCTAAAGCATGCCTACCTTAACAATCAGAGTCGGTTTAGACGAGTGGGTTCGTCTCGTCCATTTAGCAACTGTGCTAATCCCCTTCCCCAAATTCCTTAGGTGAGACGGGCGCTCTAAACTGAAGCTGAAGTGCGGAGAGGCATTTTGAAGCTCTTCCTATGCTGAAGTATTTTGAAGCCAATTCAATCGACGGCTTATGTATAAAGGGGCGAATGTATGGAACAACAAGTGTTAGTTCAGGCAGCTTGTCGAGTGTATTTCTTTCTGTTTTCAATCAATGTAGCCGCAACGGCATCCAATGTAATTACGGCTTGTACTTCGTTGCAAGCTATGAATGAAAAGCAAATTTCTATCTTCCTATACTGCGTCTTATATTCTGATGTAAATTATGAAGTTTCAACTTGGCGTATTAATATGAAACTCAACATAACGTTCTTGCCTTGTACGAGTGCAATTCCTGACTCGTACGACATCACGCCTTAGCGAGGACGATCGAATCGGCAAAACAACATCGGGGACGAATGGTTTGCCGACTCGGGGCGTGACAGATGGCACTATCCTTGACGACATGCTACTTACACTTATTCCTTAGTCTTATATTGTTTCCTTGTACCATTTCCTATTTTTTTTCGCATGTTATTTACTGTACAATAGACATGTATATTATATGTCTTGCTAGTCCCCTGAGGACCTGGTGATCTCTCCAAGTATTAGATGAAGTTATGAAGGTTTAGTGCATTGATGGATGATGGTTGCTTCGCCATGGCTGTAGGTATATTTAATTAATATTTTATCACCCTCTTTCTTATTTTTATTATGTCCTATATTTGACTCATGCTGTTGTAGCCTAGTCTTTTTACAAGCTTAAATTTTCTTCTAGATTGTTCATAATAGATTTGTTATTAGGGATCCACTCTAATACGTTTATCTATTCTAGAATCAGTGTATTACGGTCTGATCAGCCTTAGTGCACTTGATTCGTCATTTTTATTATTATTTAGTGGATTGAGATATAGTTGATTTAGAATAACCAGACATCTTATACGTACTCGAGCTGGGCTGGAGTTCTCTCGATACACAGCTGGTATGTTTATGTATTATATTCCTACATATTTTGGGACTGGGACGTTACATAATAGTCACATGTCAATACTACAACATTAATATCACAATTGGCCTACTAGTTGAGTCCGAAACAATAAATAATTAAAAATATTAAATTTTGGAAAAATTACAAAAACTAGTTAAAATTATATTTTTAACATCAAACCATGTACAACAAATAATTTAGTAAAGATATATGAAGTATCAAGGCTTTTGGAAACAATTAACACATAATTTTCGGAGTTACGGAGTTACGATAAATGTCAGGAATTTTAATAAATACTAAACGAACACAAAACTCATCAAAAAAATATGCGTTGGAAAGATCTTGATGTCTAGTTTCTTATAAAAATTATTAGGTAGATCAAATATTAATAAAAATAGGCAAAACATTCATTCACAATATATATGGTCTGTTCTAGATACCTTGTCTTAGAATTGATGCCTCGGCTAAATCGTTTGGAACTGTGTGGTTGACCAACTGGACATCAAAATAGAAATAGAGATATTTCCATTAGTTTTGGTTTCCCAAAAAGATAAGGTTGAAAAGCATATAGAATCCTATTTATAAAATAGCATACCTGCTGTGACAAATTCAACACAAGTTTGGTCGACTTCGGGTGCCTTCCTCGCTTCGTACCAACCAAATTAGGGACTGAGACTCCTCATAAAGGTGCTGAGGTGCTAGGGGTGTCCTAGGGTCGAGATGAAGGTGGTAGGAGGCTTAAAAGAGGTCGGGATGATGAGTTTCTGATAGGTAGAAAAATATGTGCGGTAATATAGGACATGGACTTGTGCGCTCGGTTTTAATATTTAATATATATATAAAATATGCACAAAAAAGGAAGGTGCATAGGTTTCACGTGAAGAAAAAGAATTTAAGAAGGATTTAAACTTGTTTGGTAGGATTTGGAGGAGATTTGATAGTTTAAATCAAAGGTGTATCTCAAAGAGATTTGATTGGGTCCAAACTAGGAAAGTGGTTATAGGATTTGATTTAAATTAGATTTAATTAAGGTGATTGCATATTAATCCACAAAAATCAATCCAAAATAGGTCTAATAGATTAGGGTACCCTAGAATAGGTTCTACGAACCCTACTTGGACTAGTTTTGGGGTCGATAAAATTTTTGTGATCGATTTGAGTCCAATATGTCTATAGTTTCGACTTGTGTGTCATTTGAAAATAAATAGAACATGATAACTGAGTTGAATGAAAAACTATTGGCATGCATAGTAGGCTCAAAATGGTTCAAAATCATATATTGGGTCGAATGGTTTGGATCAGAGTTGGGCCTTAATTGCTATTTGAAAAACTAGTCAAATTTTATGGTAGAGACTAAAATGACTATTTTATCCCTAAAGTACATAAAATATAGCACAAGGGAACATGTTTGGATGGGACATGATACATCAAACTAAAGATAGACTTGTCTAAATACGATGATGGGACTAGATTTAAGAAATTGATAATTGTTGTGCTTAAAAATAAAAGCTACGTTAAAGTACTTCTATAGTTATTATTGACTTAAAAATATAGTTTAATATCAAATGGCGATATTAAATAAATAAAATAATTAAAAGATAATATCCAAAAATTAGGGGCTTATAATCTACCTACCTTAAAAAAATTTGTCCTCAAAATTAAAATAACACTACTATAAATGTTATATTAAAAGCTATGAATCTTTACCGGAATCCTCAAATAATGTGGACACCGCTTCCGCATGGAATCTTCACGCTCCCAAGTAGATTCTCCTGGAGAATGGTGCTTTCATAGAACCCAAACTAATCTAATCGTCTGCTCTTTATGCATCTTCTTGTTAGTATCTAGGATACCAACTGACGGCTCCCCGTATAACAGACTGGGTTCCATTGTGATCTCTGTATGGTCTACCACATGACTGGGGTTAGTCACATAAGTTCTCAATTGTGAGACATAGATTATATTCTACACTCTCTCTAAGGATGTGACGATGCAAGACGATATGCCACTTCTCGAACACGCTCTATATTACTAAAGGATTACAAATCTAGTGGTAAGGTTTATAACTTGGCTCTTACGTCTTTATCTATGACTAACCATAGAAAAATCATAATTTCTCTGTAGCTCTGTCAATCCTTAAACTATATTCCTATAATTTACATCACCAACTTCTATAGTAATTCAATTAGCGATCCACTCCTCCTACCTATAAGCAATCTATACAATCCTTACAAGTAAGTCTAACCATTGATACTTATTTGCGGTAAAGGTCGATGCTGAACTAAACAGCTACATAAACCTATTGATCATCTTTCTAGTCCAATCCCTTTATAGGTTATTTCAAGACTAGTCTTCCATGTATATAGATGATCGTCCATTCTACTTAGATCTTCTTACTCTATCTAGCACTTTTAAATTACTAACCATCTTGACACTATCGTTAGAGAATACTTCCTCTAGTATTTCTAATCTAAGTTTTATCTTAGGCTAAAGATAGCAAGATTTAGTCTATTTATTTTTAGGGTTACTGGTTAGGGCCAGGCTTCATACTGTACTATACTCTAACTTATTCCTTGGAAAAGTATCTACAAAATTTTACCCACCTTAGCTATTTACCTAGTCATGTGAAACATGGAGTCATATCTTCTTCAAACGAAAAACATTTCATACAATATTGGTTCTATACAGTCTTAGGTCCAGCCTTAGGTACAAGACTTACGAAGCCATTCTATTCATAACAAATTTCCTAAAATCTACTATAAGGGGTATGTTTTCTTAAGGCACTATAACTAATACCAAGTTTAACAACCTGACCTCCAACATCTTATAATGGGTCGAAAGGGTTGGGTCGAGGTCGAGCTTCTAATTTAGGTTGGAATGTTCAATCAGTAATGCGAAAGTGGCTAAAGTTGAGACCCTAGGCCCCTTCAACTTAGTCTTTCCCGTGTGGCGATCACTAGTTGAAAAACTGTAACTAATCTCTATCATCCTACTATATGTTCCCTTTTATTCCTCCAAACCCCCTCTATCGAACATATGTAAGGGTAGAAGGGTGATAATCCCTTGATCCTAGTCTTTTGCTAGAGTTAATTTGCTTATGAGAATCCTATATTACCCATCCGAGCTACTCGGTCTATCTAATAGAGGTACATATCCAATCCTTCCTTAATAAACATTCCCTTTCATAATACTCTATAAACTAAATTCTATCCAATGATGGAGTAGATGGTTCACCAAGCACGAGCGTTCGTCCTTCCGAAATAGAAAATAATGAGAATCCAAAACAAGGAGGTCAAGGAAGTTGATCGACTTCAATTTCGAGTTCCAAAGGCGATGGATAAATTCAAAAGACTTTTCAAGGCAGTTATGGATTGAGATCCTACTACATTATCCTATCCCAGGCTCGTTCGACACAATAACATAACCGAAACGATATATTCTGACCTGCATGGGCCACCATAAAAACATATAACATCCCAGTCCTAAAATACGTAGGACTAGGAGAACGTATATATGTCAGCTACGTAGCGAGAGGACTCTAGCCCAGCTCGAGTATGTATAAGCTGTATTGATTTTCAAAATCAATCAATCAAATCAACTAATATCTATCTCAATCCACATGATGAATAAATATCAAGAATGAACTGTATATGTCATGGTCTGCAGTCCAATAACATATATGTTCGATTAGACCCGAAGAATGATATGGGTCTACAAAACTAAGCTAAGGGCAGAGTCTTAATAATGGATACAATATGAAAGCATGATAAAAAACCTGAGTCGGATATAGCCATAGCTCCATGATCCGCGATCCAGCTCTGCGAGACTAACTACCTATCGAGATCACCAGGTCCTCAGGGGACTAGCAAGACACATAATATACAAGCCTACTTTGACAGTAATAACATGCAAGGAAGATGTCAGAAAATAGTACAGAAAAAAAAAAGATACAATACAAAGATGAAACATGAAGAAAGTGGCATGTCATCGAGAATCGTGCTAATAAAATATGACTACAAGCAAATCAAAATAAACCGCAACCCAGTGGGAGCTCACAGCCCTATAGATCACAGCTCGGTGGGGGATCACAACCTATAATAAGTCTCTATCGCAGCTCGGTGGAGGCTCACAATAAAGAGTGGTCAAGTATAGTCATCGTCTATAACAAGGTCCTCGCCTAGAACTACCAGTCAAGTCAACAAGGCAAGTCCAGGTCAATCATGTCAAGGGAACATGGCATAGGACTGGGCAACGATAAATCATAAGACACATGAACACGAAAAGATAATATAACAAGTAAAGATAGAAAATAGAAACAATCTACGTGCACGTATAACGTAAAAATAAGAATAATATGAATCAGAAGAAATAGGTAATCAAGTAAGACAGAAAAGAAACAACAATATAGAAATGCATGTAAATACTGTAAAGTTTGTCATTATGTACTTGCATGTAACCGCTTTCTGAGTGTATGTCTGACCACCTGCAATGCCTTCGTTACTCCCTCCATGTTAACCTATAATAATACACTATTATAAATACTCTATATTTACTTACTATATATACTTCCCATATATGACTACATTAATTATCCATACTCTAAAATTAGTCATAAGGTCGATACTATAACATACAACATATAAAGTTGTAACGCCCCAGTCCCAAAATACTTAGGACTAAGTAAGAAGACATGCCAACTGCATACATACAAAGTATACTCCAATATATGAAATTCTCGTATGTATACATAAGCTGTAAAATACAGTAAACCATGACAACTAATCTCATCTACAATAAAAAAATTAATGTATAATAAAAACCAACTCTAAATTATCATTTGTACAAAAGTTGGACGGAGACAAA
>JANAVB010008599.1:12891623-12914682 GCA_029216955.1 Iris pallida
TATAGAATTTTTTTAAAAAATATTTTCTGAAAATTTGTGCAGCACCTCCTCTATAATTGGGATAACCCAATCATGAGGCGATACCGGAAAGTCGAAAATCCCATCCAAACAACACCGTCTAGTCAATATATACTCCACCAAGATATGTACATACTCAACACCAAAAATACATAACTGGGAAAATCAACCAAAATCCATCTCAATGCCATATATATATATATATATATATATATATATATATATATATATATATATATATATATATATATATATATAAATAAAAGAAAAATATATATATATATATATATATATATATATATATATATATATATAAGAATGAATCAACAGAGCTTAAGCCACCTATACATGTGTTCCAGAAACAACAGAACCCAAATCCGAGAATCCGAACTCATAGTCTATCAAACTCAAAATCGGAAACCGATTTTTAGAACGGACTATTCCAAATCGAAGTCGGAAATAACAGAACTAAATCCGAATAGGAATCAGAATATGAAACCCAAATTCACAGCATAAATTCTGAATTAAAATCGGAAAACCCAACGAACCAATTCCGACTTAGAAATCAGAACTAAATATGCAACAATCGAATCCCATAGCGGGATCGAGACCGAGTCATCATCGACTCTACGTGAGGGACACAGGGACACGGAAATATACCTCGGGTGCTCAGCTAGAGCTCTCAGATGAAAAATAGGAAAAAATCAAAATTCTGTGAACTCGAAAAATCCCAAAACTCACGGACAGCGGGATCGGGCCACGTGAAACCGAAACAGCGGATCGGGACAACAAGCCGGGCACTGGAACAACAAATTGAGAACGGCAGGGGTCGACAGCGTCGGGCGGACGCGGACAGGGCTCGGGCTGAGGAGCGCTGGCCTCGGGCGGAGGGGCGCTGGCCTGGGCGGCTCGGGTCGGGGCTGACTCGCAGAGGATCGGCGTCGGGAGGCCGCCGGAGCACGGCTAGGGCACGGATTTAGAAATGGCTAGGGATTTGAGATGAGGAGAAAGGAGTGGGAGAGGAGTTTATATAAGATAGGTGTTTGGGGGTTATGGGAGGGGAAAGTAGGGGTCGGGAGTTTCGGAAGGAGAGGAGACTCGACCGTTTCGGGAGGCCGGGGTCACGAGCTCGGTTGTGAACGGACAGGGAAGGGGAAAGAGTATGGGTTAGAGAAAAAAAGGGGTTGTTTTAGAAAGGAAGTTTCTTTCCTTTAGAAAGGAAAATAATATATATAAATATATATAAAGGATTAAAAGTTGGTTTCGAAATAAATCGAGATTGGGTTCGGTTCGAACATAGGAACAGGACGGGTCCAGCTAGTCAATCAAAAATCCAGGGATTAATTTTTTTTAAAAAATACAATTTTCCTAATTGACTAATAATAATAAATTAACAAAAATATAACCAGTCAATTACAAAGTACAATCAAATTCGAAAATCCAGTAAATCCCGAAATTGCGGGTTTCACACACACACACACACACACACACACACACACACACACACATACACATATATATATTTATGTGGAATCAAAAAGTTTTAAGAAATTTCCCAACATAAAATAACTTATTAATATCTTAGCAAAACTAACTTTGTGAAATTTGCCTTAACATTATTCAGATAGTATCAACTACTATTTAGTATAAATAATTTATACTCTTAATAACTATCATGTAGGAAATGTCACAAAGATACATTTAGTAATAAAATAAATTAATTAAAAATATGGGAGTTTACATCATACCCAACTTATAATAATTTTGTCCTCGAAATTAAAACTAACAAGGGGGTATGCGACGCAATACAATAAAAGGAAACTAGCATGTGAAAATTGAACCTTAGTTTTCGAACAAATGGGGGTAGTTTATAAAAAGGAAACCACATTGGCTCCATTTTCTATAAAGTATTCTTGGTTCAAGACTCTACCCAACTTATAGAAATTAGCTAACCGTAAAAATTGTCGTTACAAGGCTTCGGAGAAGGACAGTTTCTAAGGAGAGGCACGAGAAGATTGGACACTTCTGTTCGCAGCCACGAATTCTAAGTGAGCCTAGATGTTGTCATGGTGTTCTTGGTCAATAACTTCTATAACATAATATATATACATCATTCCTATAGGGGTTACGCTTCAATAAGGTAGTTAGAATCTTTGGCTTGAATATAACTAGAACGTGTCAGTTCAAAGGGATTTCATTCTTCGACTAATGTGGGTAACTGAGAAGTGAGGTTGAAGTACTTAGGGAGAGAAGGAAAAAAAAAATTATGGCCAAGAGATGAGAATCTATAACAAGTGCAGAACCTTGCTATAAAATATGATTAGGTAAGCGTTTAGATTCTTTAAGTCATAATGACTAGTGTGTGCGGAATCGGAGTTTGGATATTGTGTAGGTGGCTTGTGCTTGCTTGGGTGGAATGCATATGTCATAGGTGTGATGTGCCTTGTATGGATCATGGACATTTAGTTTGTTTAAGAGAATATGTTGATGCTGCTTGGTTAAGATCAATTGGAACAAAAATGGCCATTTATGGTTTATTCTAAAGGAAATTGGTGTCATACATGTGGGGTAATTAAAATAGAGCACAAGAAGGTGTATTTGGGTGGGACACATATGTCATGTGTGTAGCTTGACCGGTCTAACTCATGAGTGTGAAGTTTGTTGGAATGAAAATGCTATTGTTGTGCTCCAAATATCAAAGTCATTATAGAGGGTATCAATTTATACAGATAGAAGTGGACGTTATGAACTCCTATTTTATTAACTAAATTGGAGCTAATCAGTTCCAATCGCTTGCTAATTCAAAGAACCTTATGTCTCTTAGAGAGGCTTGCAATCTTATGCGGTACGGGAACTCCCGTTCTCGAAGTTAAAACTAAGACACGATTCTACTATAGAATGAGATTTGGGGAAGCACAGTCACGATCTTTTACCATTGTTATCTAACGCATGAGCGAAGGGATATAAAATACAATACGAAGATCATGTCTCAACTTTTAAATAGATGGGAGAACGGTTACGTATGGAATCCAAGTTTGGCATTCCACTCTAAAAGAGAGTGTACACTAAGTTCAAGGTTCTACCTAACTTACAGGATATGGTTAATCGTGGATAGCACAGTAGTAGGGTCTTGGTCAATCATAACCGAAAACAAGTTGGTACTAGGAGATTCTATTCATCTCATAACATGGGTTGCAAAGAGATACAGTTAAGAGATTTATGGAAGGAGGAATAATGTCCATGAGATGGGGACTACATAATAGGTATAAGGAACTATTCTATTAAGTTTGGTTTTATAGTCCAAATACGGCAATAGGCATGCATGGGTTTTAATAGTGTCACGCCCCAGAACCAGAATACTGGAGAGCGGGGGCAGACATAGCCAGCTACGTATATTGAAATAGAATACATCTCAACTATACGTTCACGGCTGTCTAGATATGAGGGTTTACTACAAGCCAGCAGTCTCTTAAGGTCAAGCCTATTGTCTCAATCTCAAGCAATTAACAGAAATACAAGATATTAGAGCATCAAATATATATATATATATATATATATAAGGTGTCCCAAATATTACATATTGGACGATCATGAAGCTTGTCCTACAAAATGATAGGACTAGCAAGAGTTCAGTCATACATGATCAACCCTAGGATTTGTTAATCATGTTTACAGCCCGTAGGCAGACAGTAAGTAAATGTGCATCGAGCTAACAGGTGCTCGTCGGCAAACGCCTCAAAAGAATAAATTTACATATAAGTGGGTGAATCAAAAAGGGAAAACCCACTCGTAGCCCTGGTTCCTTCTAGTGTTCACCATTGGGCTGGAAGCTTGGTAGATCCTCGGGAGCTGCTCCGAAATCTGGCCACACAAAACCAGCTGGGTCAAACCCCAGAAAGAGCAAGTGCCACAAGGAGGCCACAAATAAGAACAAAAGACAGCATATCAGAACATAAAGAATAAAAGCAAAGTACAAGTAATAAAAGTACACAGAGCGATAAACGACTAGGGACGTGGAACCATTCCGGGAGCTAGGTTATAATCCTTAAACCAGACAAGGAACGGGGTTGTAACCCTTCGCCTGAATAGCTCATTGTCTCTACTCATTTATCGTTAAGATAAGGAAAACAAACATGCTCAGGAGATAGCAGGTACTGGAGCTAGACAAGAGTTAGACAAGGCTGGACATCATGCATTCACAAGCGGCCAAGCAATTACTACGGCTTACTACTTTAACTAACTAGGGTTATCACAAGCCTAATTACTAACAAGATGCAAGTAAAAATTTCTAGTCCCAAGCCCTGCAGACTATCCAGTTATCCTTCCGCGGGTTGAGAGTTATAGGTGGGTACATTGCCCGGGAGACAAATGTACCCTTAGGTGACTTAGAGGGTACAACACATGACAGTGTGCTGGAAATGTGCTCTACTCGTCGGCAAGCTACAAGTCCATTAAAGCGTCCAGATAACGAGATTGCCTGTGACTGAGAATTCTCCATGTTCTAGTTTGATCTAATCATTAGCCTAATCCAATTTAGCGCGAGTCCCTGGCCGTGGTACCCAGGAAGTCACGTCCTAGACATGATGCAAGATAAGACAAGTGGATTGTACAAGCAAGCAAGCAGAAACACCCACGGTGTCAAGTTGATTATACGAGTCAAGTTACAAGTTACAAGTCAAGTCAAGTCAGGAGTGCACCGCCACGGGCCACTATCAAGTTATCAAGATAAATTATGTCAGGGTACTGTCAGGAGTGCGCCACGACGGGCTACTATCATGTCATGAGTGCACCACTACGGGTCACTGTCGTATTATGCTAGTTCCTTGTCATGCCATGCCATGTACAATAGTCATTCCAAACATATTAAGTATAGGGCTATAGAAGAGCCAAGCCATGCCATGTACAATAGCCATGGACGTAAAATATCTAATAAAATACCAATATATATAGGGCTATAGAAGAGCCAAGCTTAAAGAAATAAACAATTCATCATAGACAAGTGGGTTGTGCAAGGGGGGTCAGGGGTTGGGCTGCGCAGGGTATGTACTGCGCATGAAAGAGCTGTACAAGAGTTGCCTTGCGCAAGGGTTACCTTGCGCAAGGGTAGACTGCGCAGGGGTGGATTGCGCAAGGGTGGATTGCGCAGAGGTGGATTGTGCAAGGCTTGCTTGCGCATAGGTCGGCTTGCGCATGGCTGGCTTGCGCAGAGGTGGATTGCGCAAGGCTGGCTTGCGCATGGATGGCTTGCGCCAGCGCAATCCAGCGCAGCGCAAAGCACTGGCTGAGGTCATGTGCAATCGGCCCTGTGCTAAAGAGCACAGGCCGGGGGTGCGCAACCGGCCATGCGTTAAAGAGCGCAAGGCAGAGGGATGTTCTTCCTGGCCGAGAGCAGGTCCAAGAACACCAAGAACTTCAATTCATCATAACTTTGTCAAATCAAAACCAAATCTAGATTTTCAAAGTTCTAACTTGAGTAAAATCGAATTCTCTTCCACATGGAAGCATCAAAACATGCAAAAATTAAAGTTTAATAGATCAAAACCAAGGATTTTCAAAAATGGTTAAAACCTAGATCTAGAAGAATGAAAGCTCCAAATCACAAAATATCAAGTTCTAAAGTTGTTCTCCATGGCCTAATCTAGTTAATGGACAAATAAAAAGTGGTGCTTATTTGATGGCAAGGTGCACTTGCCTATGGGTTGGGGAGTTGTGTGGAAGAAGGAAGAAGAAGAAGTTGTAAGAAATTAATGGAGTTATGGAGGAGAGAGAAAAGGTTGGTAGGTTTTAATGAGGGTGGTTGTGATGGAATGGTGGTGGAGAATAGGCTAAGGTGTTCCACTCATGATGAACCAAACCAAACCAAACCAACTCCACAAAATAAAACCAAGCCATGGTCCAAACCCATTTACGAGAACCCGAATCCACAAGTCGAGAAAATAAAATACGTACCGAAATCAAATCACGAGTACAAATACGAAATACAGGAAATGGAGGTGACAAATAGGTTTCTAAATTGGACATCAATCTTTGATTGAATAAGTCTTTGGTTTTAATCTATATTGGCTGAACAAGATCCATAAAATCAATCTAGACCATTCCTATTAGGTTAGGGTAACCTAGAGTAGGTTCAAACTCAAGTGGTTGGGCTATTTGTCAGTCGAGTTGGTTAACTAGGTCTTTTAAGCCCAAAAATGTGCCTTCCACGACTTTTGACTTTAAGCAGCACAAGGGGCCTCTATTAGGTGGCACACTAGTGGCATGTACATAGTGGGCTCCGAGTAGATCACAACCATATATTAGGTCGAAAGAATTTAGTTAAGGTTGGATCTCTAATTGAAGTCGAAAAGTGCGTCGGTATTATGGTAAGTGTTATAGGTAGTCTTTTTGACATGAAAGTCGTATCATAAAAATAATGTACAAGGGGATGTGTTTTAGCGAGACATGATATGCCTATATGAAGGTGGGCTCGTCTAGGTCTTGTATATGAAATTTGTTGGAAGGTAACAGCTGATCTCGTGCTCTGAATAGCAATGTCACGGTCGAGGACACCAAATGATCCAGATAGAAAGTGGGTGCTCAAGTGGGACTAATTTATCCTTCTAGTGGAAACCAACTTATCCTAATAGATCGGTAATCTATTAAATCCTAAAATTTAGAAGGAATCATAACCTATACACTCCAAAAGTTACTTTCTAGAAATTACACCAAGATATGATTCTATGATTAATAAAGTTAGGAAATCAAAGTCTTAATATCGCACCTTGACTTTTGATTATGGAAGAATACTATACGATGTAAAAGGAAATGTGATATGGTATATATGAATCAAATTCGAGGATCGTACCCCAATTTCTAATAAATGGAAACGATTTCTTACAAAGATACACGAGTCGATAAAATAACATGATCCACTCTTCTATAGTATACGAGAGTTATCGATGAGGGGTCATGAACTCTAAGGCACGCCATATAAAAGATATCTAACAACTAAGTCATGTCTTAATAATAAAATTGTATAACTAGAATAATACCTGCTATATCCCTAATCTCGGGATGGGTGTCTATCACAGTCATAGTAAATGTTTGTCCTTGCTTTGCTATCCATCTCATGTCTAAACTACAGGGCTTGGTCGGGTAAGGGTTGGGGTAAGGCATAAGGTTGCTAGTTATCGCAAAATCAAGAGAAAATAGTTAGAGACTCATAATAATTAGTTCTTTTGAGAATAGATAGTCTCGTAGGTTGGTGTTTTGATCAAGGGTACGGTTCTAATCATTTTTAAATTCCAATGACTAGAAGGTCAGACTAGTAGTTTTAGGGCCGAGGGGAGGACAAGTAACTCAAGACAAGGTTATAGTCATATGGCTTGGCCGATGGTTGCTACACTTGGGTATATATAGCTTTTCATGGCTATACGTGGATACTCCATATCTATCTATCAAATACGAGCATTTGTCTTACCAAATTAGTGAAAGACGAAAACAATAAAGAGTTCCAAGAAGATGTTATGGAATACAAATACACGATTTCAAAGACGAATGAATAATTCAAGAGAAAATTGTTAATGCAGTCACGGATGAGATCCTAGATACTTCTATATCACAGTCCACGTGGGATAATCATATGAAGAGCGAACCAAGTGCACTACGGTTGATCAGACCATAATACATTGATTCTAATTAAACAATATGCTAGCGGGCGTCCCCAATAAACATATGTCTTGAACAAGCTTGATAAAAGAATAAGCTTGCAAAAAATAGGCTATAATAGCGACGTTAGTAAAGATAGTTCCAAAATATAAGTACACTAGATAATGATAAAAGAAAAAAATCTAGATAGTTCAAGTTTCTTGAAAATCTAGGCCTTGTCCGATATTCGTGCTTATACTGTCGTACTACTGTCTTCTTGTCAAAAGTTTTGCTCGACTAAAAGGGATATAAATCTCTAAGCTCTATAGTCACGGTAATCCTCTTAGTATTCTCTTTAATGGTTTACAAGGACAAAAAGAATGATAGGTCATGCGATATTATATCCGACTTATAAGTGTTCAACTAGTAGGATGATTTGAACAATATAACATATATACCCTGACACGAGTCATCTTCCTAACCTCTCTATCAAGCACGAAGGGGAAAAGATAATATTTACAGTGGAAAGGAATCAAGCAGAAAGAAATTAAGGTAGTCGGACGAGAGTTCGAAATTGGAATCTAAGGAGGAGATCAAGCATGTGGATGAGATACCTAGATTCTAATCCTATATGCAGGCTCACATCGGTATAGCAATGTAACCAAAGTAAAAAACTGACCTGCATGGGCCACCACAAAAACATGTAACGCCCCAGTCCCAAAATACTTAGGACCAAGTACGAAGACATGCCAGCTGCATACATACGAAGTATACTCAAATATATAAAATTCTCGTATGTATACATAAGCTGTAAAATGCAGTAAACCATGACAACTAATCTCATCCACAATAAGAAAATAAATATATAATAAAAACCAACTCTGAATTATCATTTGTACAAAAGTTGAGCGGAGACAGATCCATTACCAACCATTTAAATGAGAAGAACAATATAAAAAAATGATAGATAAAAATAGCAATGGACGACCCAAGATCAAGCTTCCTCGATAGAAAGGAAGACCACGATCTTGGCTAGAGCACATACGAAAAGACATGAAAGCACACACCTGGAGAGATCACCAGGTCCTCAGAGGGACGTAACAAGATGCCACTCCCATTTTTTGTTATACGTATTTTCAGTATACGTGTACGGACTCCCGACCCGTATTTTGACTTGTCTAAGCATGGCTTGGTTTGGTCTTGGTTTAGCTTGGCTTGGGTTATTTTGGCTAAGTTTGAACCAAGTTGGTTCAAGATGAAACCACCCCTTTATAACCCAACTACTTTTTCTCTTTTTTCATTATTTCTCATAACTTCTTCTTCTTCTCCATTAAAACCTCTCCCCCTCCAAAGGCAAGTGCTAGCTTGCTTCATGGAGGAACTCCATTTTTGTTGTTCTATTATCTTCTCTACATGATTCTAAGGCTATTTAGTACTTGGTATTTTTGGTTTTGAAGGATTAGTTTTTGTAGATCTAAGTTTATACAAAACTTGATTTTCTTGGGTTTTCATCTCTTAAACTTCATTATTTTAAGTTTTGATTGTTCCATGTTGTAGAGAATTCAATTTTACTCAAGTTAGACCTTTGAAAATCCAGATTTTGATTTGTTTTGAGTGATTTATGATCTTGAGAAGTTCATGGGTTCAATGAACTTGTGTTCTCGGGTTAGGGAAGATGTACAGTGCTGGGCGCATAGAATTTTTATGCGCCCACTACACGCTTCCTTGGGAGCATAGTTTTGTATGCGCCCAAGTCTCTCTTACTTCCTCTAGTGGGCGCATAGCCCCAAGGACTCCCCTGCCTAGGTGCATAGCCTCTATAAGCGGCCAAGTGCACCCATGTTCTCTGCTTGGGAGCATAGTTTTCCTTATGCGCCCATTTGTCATGAAAGATGGCTCCTGACTTAGCTTTCCATGCACCCTGCCTCACTCATATGGGCGCATAGACCATGCACCCTGTCTCACTCATGTGGGCACATATATGTGGGCGCATAGACTATGCACCCTGCCTCACTCATGTAGGCGCATATATATGGGTGCATGCCCTTAGGTGCATAGCCTTGGGCGCATGCCACTTTTAGCACATTCAACTTGGTTGCATGCTATTCATTACACCCCATGGTTCTTAGTGTGAATCGTGACTTTGTTTGTACTTTTTACTTGACTAAGTCCTATATGTTATTTTTCATGTTGCACATGTACTCTGAACTTTAAACACGATCTTGTATGGCACGAACACTCTCTCACGACTTCTTGATAGTGGCCCACCGCGGTGCACTTACATGAACACGACATGATAATATAACTTTACATGATAACTCTTGATAGTGACCTATCGTGGTGCACTCTCGACCAGTAACTTGACATGATAATTCTTGATGGTGGTCTATTGTAGTGCACCCTTGACAAGTAATCTTGATAAGTAACCTAACATGATAAATCTTGATATGCTGTTACGACGGCTATTTCAACTCGCTAAGTAACTCTTGTCTTGACACCATGGATGGTTGTGCTTGTATAAGCTACATGTCTCGTCTTGCATCATGTCTAGGACATGAATTCCTGATTTCTACGATCAGAGATTCGTACTGAATCTGACTAGGATAATGACTAGGTTGATCAAGTAGTCCATGAAGAGATTTTTCAGCTACTGGAAGTCCCGTTATCTGGGTGCTCTAATTGGACTTGTAGCCTGCCGTCGAGTATGGCACATTTTCAGCACACTGTCATGTGTTGCACCCCCAAGTCACCTAATCCAACTCTCTCAACTTATGACCAGATAACCTAGATTAAGACTGCAGGGCTTGTGGTTGTTGGAACATCTCGAAGGCAAGACCCGTACATGGTTATCGCAGCACGTTATTGTTATACTTTACTTTATCGATAATTGGTTAGAGATTAAGTTCTGTTCAGGTGAAGGATTATAACCCCGATCCTTGTTTGGTTTATGGGTTGTAATTTGGTTACTGGAATAGTCCTTTAGTTATCTTATCGTTTATCATCATGTTTCCTTCAATCCATGTCTTTCGTTATCATTATGTCTTTATGTGCTAATATGCTGGTTTTAGTTCTTAAGTGAAGCCTCCATTGTAGCACTTGCTTTTTCTGGGGTCTGATCCAGCTGATTTTGTATAGCCAGATTTCGGAGGAGCACCCGAGGATCTTCCAGCCTTCTAGCTAGATAGTGAACACTAGACGCAACCCTGGCAACGCGTGGATTTTATTTTGCTCTCCCACTCTATTATAAATTATTCTTTTGAGGCGTTTAGCCGTCGAGCAAGTGTTGGCTCGTGTTAAATTTACATTCCTGTCTACCTAAGGGCTGTAACATGATTGACAAATCCTAGGGTTGATCATGTATGACTTAAACTCTTGCTAGTCTTCGCATTTTGTATGACTAGCTTCATGATCATCTCAATATGTAATGTATGGGATGCCTTACTTGTATGTCTAATGATCTACCATTTTGTTATATTTACTTGCTTGCTTGAGATTAAGACACTAGGCTTGTACTTGACCATAAGAGACTGTTCACTTGTAGTTAAACCCTCATGCATCTAGACAGTCGTGACCGTACATCGATATGGGTTATACTTCAATGTACGCAGCTGGCTGTGTCTGTCCCCTGCTCTCCAATATTCTGGTTCTGGGATGTGACACAAGATACAAGAAAATACCATGTCATATAAACTGTGATATATAATAGAAAAGAAAGGGATACATGCAATAGGGTGCCTACCAGTTCTACAATAAAAATACAGTTAAGAACAAACCTTCAACGCATGGGAACTCTGGCAACAGGAAACTCGGTATGGTCCCTCCAGGATACCAGGGACCTCAAAGCATAACATTCTTCGAATGTCAGAGGCCAGCAGGATCAGGAATAGGAGAGTGCATACGTGGCCCATACGTTAAGGAACTGTTCTTCCCACCTAATGCTTGCTAGTAGGGTCATATCCATGATTCATAGGAACCTCTAGTAACTGCCAAGTCCACTAGCATACAATTCTATTGGCAGTTACTCCTAACCGTCGTACGCCTCATACGTATCGGTGGCCAGCCGACTACGCAAGTACGTGTCCTACCTGTAACTCACAACTCATGATGATCATGTGTCAAGGCCGTATGAGGTATACCAATACCTCATCATAACTGGGTGGTCACTAGACTAAGTCAATGCAAGAGAATAAAACCAAAAGCAGTAAAACGACCGATGGAGTCGCTTGCACCCAAATGTGACTTGGACGCACAGTGATATAATACTAACAATAGATAAGTAATACTGAATATAAATAACTGAAAATAAGAATAAGTGAATCACAGAGTAAGGTGGCTTGTGGGGCACCGGACCATAAGATAGGTTCATGTCCGAATAGAGCCAGTTCATCGTCATCAAACCTAACCAGTCCATCGGTTAGGTGTCCAACACTAGTGCAGCAGCAGTACCAGCCTCCGAGGACATTGTCGCCTCAGGCTCAGCAGTATACCCAAGCTTAGATTCAGAACCGGTAGAAAGGTTTCCAGCAGAAGGGACCAGCACCAAGAGGACAAGGTCAGGCTATGGCTCTGACCGAAGCAGAAAAATTGGCATCAGGTGAGGTGGTGGCAGGTACCATTCTCGTCAACTCTTTTCCAGCATCCGTATTATTTGATTCGGGTGCATCGCATCATTTATGTCTATACGATTCGCAACACGGATAGGACTGGAGCCCTAGTCATTATTAGTAATGCTTAATATACTTACTGGTAACGGTCTTATGGGAGTAGATAGAGTCTATTCTTCGTGTCGAGTCGTAGTTAGCATTAGAGAGTTTTCCGCTAGATTGATAGAATTTTCGATGGCCGTCTAAGATGTAGTCCTAGGGATGGATTGGTTGAAGGATCAATACGCAAGAATAGACTGCCATATTGGCAGGATTATTTTTGGTATTCCCGGCGATCCGGAGTTTTTATTTTCCAGAGGCGAAGTAGAACCTTCTCCACCAGTATTGCGGATTGCAGTGACAGTTCAGTTTCCCAGAGAAGTAGAAGAGTTTCCTGATGTATTTCCCGAAGAGCTTCCAGGCATGCCTCCAGAGAGAGAGAGAGAGAGAGAGAGTTCACCATTGATTTGCTTTCAGGGATGGCACCAGTGTCAGGGAGAGTCTACAGGATGGCATCTTCAGAGTTAGAGATCTTGTACAAGATGATTGAAGAACTTAGAACCAATGGATTCATTCGTACTAGTGGATCACCTTGGGAAACCCTGATACTTCTTGTGAAAAAGAAGGATGGTATGTCAAGATTATGTGTTGATTATCGTACCTTGAACTCTGTAACAATCAAGAACAGATATCCTCTACCAAGGATAGATTATTTATTTGACCAACTTAGAGGAGCGACAGTATTCTCGAAGATTGACTTGTGGTTAGGATACCATCAGATCAGAGTTAGAGAGCAAGATATCCCTAAGACAACGTTCAGATCCAGATATGGACATTGGGAGTTCCTTGTTATGCTATTTGGAGCGACCAATGCGCCAGCCGTATTCATGGACCTCATGAATCATATCTTCATGCCCTATATGGACCAATTCGTGATAGTATTTATAGACGACATCTTGGTCTATAGCAAGAATGAGGCAGAGCATGAGCAGCATCTTCGTGTAGTTCTTCAGATTCTCAGAGAGCACCAGTTGTACGCAAAGTTCAGTAAGTGCGAGTTTTGGTTGGATCGTATCTCGTACTTGGATCACATCATCACCAGAGGTAGAGTGGAAGTGGACCACCAGAAGATAGTGACTATAGAGACATGTCCAGTTCCCAGTACCGTCGCAGAAGTTCATAGTTTCCTAGGATTGGCCGGCTATTACCGGCGGTTTTGTATCAGACTTTGCTCGAATTTCAGCACCATTGACGCAGTTGACCCGCAAGAATGTGCAGTTTGCTTGGACAGCAGAGTGTCAGAGTTCATTTAAGAAGTTGAAGCAAGGATTGATGACGGCACCCATTCTCACGCTTCCAGATGGGACTGGAGAATTTTCAGTCTATTGTGACGCTTCCAGCAAGGGATTGGGATGCGTCTTGATGCAGCATGGTAAGGTAGTAGCTTATGTGTCACGTCAATTTCGTGATCGTGAGAGGAATTACCCCACCTACGACTTAGAGTTAGCAGCGGTGGTTTTCGCACTTAAGTTGTGGAGGCATTAATTGTATGGAGATCGGGTGGAGATTTTCACCGACCACAAGTGTCTTAAGTATGTGTTTACCCAGAAGGATCTTAACATGCGTCAGAGGAGATTGCTAGAACTACTTGTGGATTATGACATCAACTTGCAGTATCATCCTAGAAAAGCCAACGTTGTTGCAGATGTATTGAGCAGAAGAGCCGAAGTTTATTTTTTAACAGCACAGCTAGAGTTATTAGCAGATCTTCAGAAGATGGGTATTGAAGTTGTTTTTCCTACCAGTGTGGCATTGATGGCCAGTATGCAAGTTTAGTCCAGTATAGTTGAGAGGATTAAGTTAGCTCAGTCAACGGATTCTAAGCTTCAGCGGCTTAGGGCAGAATGTGTAGCAGGACGGAGAGCAGAGTTGTGTATTCATGAGGACGGTACACTTCGACATGGAAGGCGTCTTTGTGTACCCAGTGGTGATATCAAGCAAGAGATCATGGCAGAGGCTCACAGTTCTCAGTATTTGATTCATCCCGGCGGTACGAAGATGTATCGTGATATCTGTCAGTATTTTTGGTGGAATGGCATGAAAAGGGAGATAGCCCGGTTTGTCTCTCGTTGTTTAGTTTTGTTGCTCCCCTTCCCAAAATTTTTGAAATATTTTATTATTATTTATTTTATTTGAATGGTGATTTTTAGATTTTTATAAATAATTAATTAGTTAATTATTACGGTAGATGATTTTATTCATGGTTAAGAATTTGAGTACAAGGTGACTAGAAATTATGGCACGGATAGTGCAGTGACGTACTTTGACTAGTGTCTTAGTCCTGGTAGGGAAGGCCGAGCCATAGGGATGTCCTAACTAGAAAAACTAGGCCAAGTTGTGACATGACCATTATAAATAGTTTAATTATTCATTATTAATATTATTTGACGTTTAAGTGACCCGGTTGTATCAAATTGGTCCGAACTGGACCCGCACAGAGCCCGAGCCCATGTAGTCATGCAGTGCGACCAACGATGTCCATGTAGATATATAGATGTGTATATATAATTGTAACTTATTTTATAATACAAGAAGTATTTTCTGTTAATGGGATATAAATATAATATGCACAATATTTATATTTTTATTCTACTTACTTTGAGAAAATATAATATATGATTTTATTAGGTACCTTTGTGCAATGTGGTATTAGACTATATATATATATATATAGATATCTACTGGTATATACTATTATCTTCCAAAATTTTAGTGCTACATTTCATCCTATAAATGTATATATATATTTATTTATTCATTTATTTATTTAATTAACATAGAATTTATTTGTCTTCTATAATTTATGTGCCTTCTATATATATTTATTTGCCTTCTACATGAATTTATGTATTCATTATTATTTATTTATTCATTATTAAATTCTAAATATATTTATGTGCCTTCTATATAAAAACACAAAATATTTCTAGAATTTAATAATATATATACATAACCTATTATGTATATACATGGGGGTATATGTGATGTATATAAATATATATATATATGTGTATGTGTATGCATATGTAAATATAATATATATACGTGTGTGTGTGTATATAATTATATATATTATATTAATATATATATATATATATATATATAGATTATAGATATATATATATTATATATAATAATATATAAACATATATAATATATATATATAAACATAAATATTATATATATATATATATATTTATATATATAATATATATATAGACATATATAAATAAAATATAGATATATTTATATATGTTTATAATATATAATAATATATATATATTATATATATATATATATATATATATATATATATAATATATATCTATAGACATATATAAATATATATAATATATATATAAAATATATATATATATATATATAGATAATAATATTGTCTATGTTATGTCTATGTATAGATAATATCTATGATAGTGTGTAAATGTATATATATAATATATATGTTTTTTTATATATATATGTATGTATATATATATATATATATATATCTATATATATATATATATATTATATATATATAATATATATATATATATATATATATATATATATATATATAAAATCGATATATATATATATATATATTATATATAGATATATATATTATCTATATATTATATAATAGATATATATTATATATATATATATAAAAATATAATATATATATATATATATATATATATATTATATATATATATATATATATTTATATATATATATATATATATATGCTAGAAATAAATAAATAGAAAAAGAAATAGAAATAGAAATAAATAGAAAAGAAATAGAAAAAGAAAAAGAAAGAAGATTAAGAACCCCACAGCAGCCCCACCGAGCGCTGAGTCCCAGCCCAGGCCGGCCCACATGCAAAATACCCCAAACCAGCTGACCCCCGACCCTGTTTGGCGACAACAGCCGCGTTATATTATACATTGAAAGAGATCGGGAGAGAGGCTCTGATGGAAACCCTAAACTTCTACCCCCACGATTATCCCAGTCACCCTGGCGGCCTTTCCGCGATCACGCACAGCCGCGCGAGTCGTCGAAGAGAGACTGAAACCCGCACACGCGCGTGAAACAGGGATACGACAGCAGGAATAGCAGTGGGCATACCCGACTTCGCGGCGTCATATCTTTTCCGACGAGCAACCAATGCACGAACCAATTTTTGTGGTACGATCCTGACATAACCCCCATCCACCACCTTCAAGTAGACTGATTTGTAGTTCGTTAGTGTGACGTAGAAATCGAACCAAAAATCCCGAGAAACTTGTTCAAAATCTGAATAAAAACGCAAACCAAACCCTGACTTGGAAGGCTGATTTCTGCCAACCTACTAATAGTTCCTCAGAACCAATTCATGTTAGTCATCGAAAACCTATACACGATCAAAACTCCGGTTGTAGTTCATATATTCGGTAACTCGATGCGAAGAAAATAGGGGGTAAAGATCGAGAAAAACCTATCAAAAACTGTTTTAAAACTCGAAAAACCCTCGATACGACTGCATCCCGCCAATCCGGATGACGTGGTCACAAAACAAAGCATCGAAAGGTGCGTATCGGCTTCGTGGACGTGTGGGCTTTGAAGGAATTCAAATTGGTCGCATGTGCGCGACGAATTTGGTGTGATCCGTCGAAATTGACCATATCGGTCTTTGTGCAAAATTTTCAATTACTTTGTGCACGTTCGTCAGATCGAGACAAAACTTATGCCAACAGGACCATATCTTTTTTTGGTCCTCTATGCCAAGCTTGGTCCGATTCTGAGACAGTTGATCGGATCGCCGTTTTGCGGGCCCCACGATCCGACTCAACGGGCAATTTTGTGCACGGCCTGCCGAAATCCAACTTTGGACATACGGCTGGATTCGTATAAAAAACCGGACCTGTGACATATAGTTTGACGACTTTAGAGACCATAGACTTTGGCACATTTTCGGTACAAAGCGGGTCTAACGGCGGACACCGTTTTGACCCAAAATTACCGTTTACCCCTGTGTCCAGAATTAGACTTAAGGACAGGAAATTATAGCTAATTTGACTATTTGAGAATGTTGGCAATGTTTATTTCAGCTTTCGGAGACAGTTGTGATGATTTGACTTTATGGCTTAGTAGTTGACTATATTTTGTTGGATTCGTGCAACCCTCAGGCAAGTATACATGCTGAACATATACAATATTAAATTATTTTCTCTCTTTATTGTATTTATTTTCATTGTCACATAATCCCATATTGTGATTGATTTGCCATTGATTGTTTTACTTGTTCTAGATTACGTGCACGCAGAGGATATTCGATATTGCTTGACTATTGGTCTTTTCGTGTTACCCGCCTCGTGATTGAGGTGTCAGTTTCTATATCTTATTCTTGACTTGACCAATCTTGACTGAGATTATCTTGTATTGTACTATAGTCGAGATATACTATAGATTGGGAGTATCTTACAATGTACTACGACCTATAGCCGATTCTTTTATCTTAATATTGTGATTGACTTGACTGAGACATGCCATAGATTAGAAGTATCTTAAATTGTACTACAACCTATAGCATATATTGATTGATTGATTGACTTGACTTTTAATACTATAAATTGGGAGTATCTTGTATTGTACTACGATTTATAGGAGTCTGCTTGACCTTGTATCCTTTAGGAGAGGAGATTGATACTAGAATTGGCTAATCTCAACTAAGTATCCTGCTTGTACGTCAATTGAAACACTATAGATTAGAAGTATCTTGTATTGTACTAAAAGCTATAGGAGTTCTGATTGATAGTTAGCCAAGTCTAGTATTACATTTCCACCCGACTCGTCGTCCTTAGATGTTCTTCTTGCAGTGTTCTTATCCTCCATACATGTTACTTACTGTCTATTAGTAGGCATATTTTATGTATCTTGCTAGTCCTTGAGGACCTGATGATTTTCAAGTAGCTGATTGCACGGAGTTAGTAGCTGAGCAGTGGTAGTTGACATCATCTGCGTGATTCAGGTATTTTTTAATGTTATTAATCTACTTCTCTCGTGCTTTTATGATATACTATCAGCTTAGCTTTATAGAATCATTTTTCTTGGAGTCTAATCGAACATATATACTAGTGGGCTGCAGACCATGAACATAATGCTCATTCTTGTTTTACATGATTCTTGTGGATTGAAATATAGTTTAGATTAGACATAATACCCTATTCTGGATAGCTTATACGTATTCGAGTTGGGCTGGAGTCCGCTTGATACGTAACTGGCTTGCTCACGCTCTCGCGTCCCGAAAAGCGGGTGCAGGTCGTGACAAGTTTGCCAACAAGTTAAGGCTGAACATCAGAGACCAGCTAGACTTCTTCAACCTTTACCGATCCTAAATGAAAATGGGAGCACATTACCATAGATTTTGTAATAGGTTACCTAAATCCCCAGTTGGAAGAGATGCTATCTGGGTTATAGTTGACAGACTCACCAAGGTAGCTCATTTCTCCCTTTCAGAATTGGCCAGTCAACGGATCAGCTTGCATAGATGTACCTCGGCATATTCAGGTTGGATGGAGTACCAATCAGTATTGTATACGACAAAGATTCAAGATTTATATCATACTTTTGGCAGAGTCTTCAAGGGAGCTTGGGGACTCGTCTCAAGTTCAGTTCAGCTTATCATCCGCAGACAGATGGTCAGTCGGAACGCACGTTCCAGACTCTTAAGATATGTTACGGTCATGTACACTCGACTTTGGTGGTTCGTGGGAAGATCACTTGCATCTCGTGGAGTTCTCCTACAACAACAGTTTCCAGGCCAGTATCCAGATGGCGCCCTTTGAAGCCTTGTACTGCAGGAAGTGCAGATCTCTGTTAGCATGGATGATGTTGTCGAGAGACAGATGCTCGATCCAGAGATGATTACGCGGACTATTGAGGTGGTAGAAAAGTCAGAGATCATCTTTAAGTTGCATAAGATTGCCAGCGTCATTGGGCCGATTCTTATCGGCGTCCCCTTGAATTTTCTATCGGTGAACGTATTCTTTAGGATCTCGCCTACCCGTGGCGTCATTCGTTTGGCATACGAGGAAAGCTTAGTCCTAGGTATATAGGGCCGTTCGACATTCTAGAGCGGGTAGGTGATGTGTCCTATCATCTCGCTCTTCTGCCGTCATTACGTGAGGTGCATGATGTCTTTCATGTATCCCAATTACGACGGTATATCCCGGATCTGAGTCATGTCCTGATCATTCGGAGTTGGTTGTTGGTACCAACCTTTCGTATGAGGAAAGACCGTATCCATATTGGACGGAGAGAGAAGATACTCAAGAATAGACTTAGTTTAGTGTGTTGCTTGGGTCATCACTCTTTGGGTGAGTCAACGTGGGAGCGTGAGGATGATATCCAATCGCGATATCCACACCTGATTGACTAAGGTATAAGTCTTCCTTAGCCTTATGTTTTTAATTCCTTGCTTGCATGAATGATTGCTTGATTAAATTGCTAGTCATAGATTGTTCGTGATTTGTATAGCTTGCCCCGACATCCCTAACCTCTTGATTAAATTTTGAGGACAGAATTCTTTTAAGATGGGTAGAGTTGTCACTCCCATTTTTCGTTATACATATTTCAGTATACGTGTACGGACTCCCGACCCGTATTTGACTTGTCTAAGCATGGCTTGGCTTAGTTTGGTCTTGGTTTAGCTTGGCTTGGGTTATTTTGGCTTAGTTTGAACCAAGTTGGTTCAAGATGAAACCACCCCTTTATAACCTAACTACTTTTTCTTTCTCTTCATTATTTCTCATAACTTCTTCTCTCCATTAAAACCTCTCCCCTCCAAAGGCAAGTGCTAGCTTGCTTCATGGAGGAACTCTATTTTGTTGTTCCATTATCTTCCCTACATGATTCTAAGGCTATTTAGTACTTGGTATTTTTGGTTTTGAAGGATTAGTTTTGTAGATCTAAGTTTATATAAAACTTGATTTTCTTGGGTTTGATCTTTTAAACTTCGTTATTTTCAAGTTTTGATTATTCCATGTTGTAGAGAATTCAATTTTACTCAAGTTAGACCTTTGGAAACACGGATTTCGATTTGTTTTGAGTGATTTTGATCTTGAGAAGTTCATGGGTTCAATGAACTTGTGTTCTCGGGTTGGGAAAGATGTACAGTGTTGGACGCATAGAATTGTTATGCGCCCACTGCACGCTTCCTTGGGAGCATAGTTTTGTATGCGCCCAAGTCTCCCTTACTCCTTCTAGTGGGTGCATAGCCCCAAGGACTCCCTGCCTAGGCGCATATCCTATAAGCGGCCAAGTGCACCCATGTTCTCTGTTGGGCGCATAGTTTCCTTATGTGCCCACTTGTCATGGAAGATGGCTCCTGACATATCTTCTCATGCACCCTGTCTCACTCATGTGGGCGCATAGACCATGCACCCTGTCTCACTCATGTGGGCGCATCTATGTGGACATATAGACTATGCACCCTGCCTCACTCATGTGGGCGCATGTCCTTAGGTGCATAGCCTTGGGCGCATGCCACTTTCAGCACATCCAACTTGGGTGCATGCTATTCATGACAACCCATGGTTCTTAGTGTGAATCGTGACTTTGTTTGTACTCTTTACTTGACTAAGTCATGTCAGTTATTTCTATGTTGCATATGTACTCTGAGCTTTAAATACGATCTTGGTATGGCACGAACACTCTCTCACAACTTCTTGATAGTGGCCCGCCGTGGTGCACTTACATGAACATGACATGAAAATGTGACTTTACATGATAACTCTTGATAGTGACCCGTCGTGGTGCACTCTCGACCAGTAACTTGACATGATAATTCTTGATGGTGGTCCGTTGTGGCGCACCCTTGACAAGTAATCTTGATAAGTAACCTAACATGATAAATCTTGATATGCTGTTGCGACGGCTATCTTGACTCGCTAAGTAACTCTTTGTTAACACCGTAGATGGTTGTGCTTGTATAAGCTACATGTCTCGTCTTGCATCATGTCTAGGACATAAATTTCTGATTTCCACGGTCAGGGATTCGTACTGAATTTGACTAGATAATGACTAGATTGATCAAGTAGTCCATGAAGAGATTTCCCAGCTACAGGCAGTCCCGTTATCTGGGCAGTCTAATTGGACTTGTAGCCTGCCGTCGAGTAGGTCACATTTCCAGCACATGTCATGTGTTGCACCCCAAGTCACTAATCCAACTCTCTCAACTTGTGACCGGATAACCTGGATTAAGACTGCAGGGCTTGTGGCTGTTGGAACATATCAATGCCTCTGTAACTAAGCTTGTGATAACCCTAGTTAGTTAAAGTATCAAGCCGTACTCATTGTTTGGCCGTGATTGATGGATGGAGTCCCGTCTACTCTTGTCTAGGCAAGACTCGTACATGGTTATCTCAGCACGTTACTGTTATACTTTACTTTATCGATAATTGGTTAGAGACTAAGTTCTGTTCAGGTAAGGGTTACAACCCGGTCCTTATTTGGTTATGGGTTGTAACTTTGTTACTAGAATAGTCCTTTATATCTATCCTTTATCATCTTCTTTCCTTCAATTCATCTTTCATTATCATTATGTCTTTATGTGCTAATATGCTAGTTTTAGTTCTAAGTGAAGCCTCCTTGTGGCACTTTCTCTTTCTGGGGTCTGACCCAGCTGGTTTTGTATGGCCAGATTTCAGAGTAGAACCCGAGGATCTTATCCTTCCAGCCAGATGGTGAATACTAGACGCAATCCTGGCAACGTGGGTTTTTTTGCTCTCCCACTCTATTGTAAATTATTTTGAGGCATTTAGCCGTCGAGCAAGTGTTAGCTCGTGTTAAATTTACATTCCTGTCTGCCTAAGGGCTGTGTAACATGATGACAATCCTAGGGTTGATCATGTATGACTTAAACTCTTGCTAGTCTTGTATTTTGTATGACTAGCTTCATGATCATCTGAATATGTAATGTATGGACGCTTACTTGTATGTCTGATGATCTACCATCTTGTTAATTTACTTGCTTACTTGAGATTGAGACACTAGGCTTGTACTTGACCATAAGAGACTGTTGGCTTGTAGTTAAACCCTCAAGCATCTAGACAGCCGTGACCGTACACCGAGGTGGGTTACACAATGTACGTAGCTGCTGTGTCTGTCCCCCGCTCTCCAGATTCTGGTTCTGGGTGTGACACAAGATACAAGAAAACACCATGCCATAAACTATGATATAATAGAAAAGAAAGGGATCCATGCAATAGGGTGCCTACCAGTCTACAATAAAAATGCTGTTAAGAACAAACCTTCAACGCATTGGAACTCTGGAAACAGGAAACTCGGTATGGTCCCTCCAGGATACCAGAGACCTCAAAGCATAACATTCCTCGAATGTCAGAGGCCAGCAGGATCAGGAAAGGAGAGTGCATACGTGGCCCATACGTTAAGGAATTCTCTTCCTATTCCTAATAGGGTCACATCCAGACTCATAGGAACCTCTAGTAACTGCCAAGTCCACTAGCATGCATTCTATTGGCAGTTACTCCTAACCGTCGCACGCCTCACGTACGGTGGCCTGCCGACTATGCAAGTACGTGTCCTACCTGTAACTCACAACTCATGATGATCATGTGTCAAGGCCGTATGAGGTATACCATACCTCATCATAACTGGGTGGTCAGACTAAGTAAATACAAGAGATAAAACCAAAAGTAGTAAAA